>CM033640.1:960348-1152848 GCA_019453435.1 Rhinogobius similis | reverse complement strand
CCATGCCACAGAGTAAACCAAAGGAGCAATACAGGGCAGTACATGGAGAAGAAAAGGGCATAAAATCACACTGAAATGATTCTGTTCTTGTCTTTATTCAGGCTGTAGGTGTCCAGTCAAATGTGAGGTGTTCTACTTTTGTTTCAGAAAATACGGATTTCAAGGCTATACAAAGATATTTAGTCAAGTACTCCCTGTTTCCAAAAAAAAACATGAATATAAATAAATAATAAAGTAGTAGTAGTATCTAGTAATAATTTTGTCACAGACAACAGAGACAAAAACTACGGAGTCTCATTTCTCTGCTTCACTTTGAATTGTGGTTCATTTTTGTAGAATAACTACAGGGCACTTATTTCACTACAGATGATATACTTCAAATACATACATGACTTGTTTCTTATCATAGTTAATCATTTCTAAAATTCATATTTTATTGATATTACAAAGGGATATTGACATTTTTGTTTTTTAATTTTTCACACAAGACACAAAGACATACGACTCAAATAAACAAACACTGTGTATGGACACCACCTGTTTGAAAACTAGACCCTCTTTTATCACTTTAAAGAAAGACCATATAAAATAGACTCTCACTCCATGAGTCTAAGTCAAAGGTGACACTACAGTATCTATCTCCAGACTCTCCTGAGCTCCATCCCCAACCGAGGTGAGAGGACTAAGACCATCTCTCCATGTATGTGTGAATCACTGCTGTGCACTGACGTGTCATCAGAGTTTGTACAGGACTTACCGGCAGATGACACACGGCTGGGTCAGTTGGAGGAAACTGACTCTTAAAAGCCAAAAGTGGTTGGCTTTGCAAAAAAAAGTACTGCTGTAATCTGGCTGAAACTTTCCTGGATGACACAGTTTTAGCATTTTGTCGTTGAACTATGTTGTTTTCCCCCTTGTGGACATTGCCTGAACCTGAAGCTTCTCTGACCGCTTCCTCCCGGTCCTGAGTGCCACCCCATGTCTGCCCTCCAGAGGGATCCCCGCGGGTCCTACGGGTCTGGTGTGACACCGGAGTTATTTTTTTAAGACCCTGCCACAGGCTGCAGCGCTGCTGCGTGCGCTGAGAAGTGAGAAGTGCCTTATGACGGCTCTATTAGACAGCTTTTACCTTTAATAAACCTGCATTTATGTGATATGAAAAGACCAGTAATAATGCATAGGAACTTGAAAATGTTCAGAGGGACAGAGGTCCAACACCAAACGTCTCGCACAAGGACGCACAGCGGTCACATCCACCTCTTCCATCATTCATTCATAAAGTTCAATCCGTTCAACAGTGTTTTCTCTGTTGGACTCACATGGTTTAAAGCGATGTCTGTGATACTTTAACCTGATGCACAGAGCTCTCGTCCTCACGTCTCCACCTGCAGCGAGCGCCATTGGACACGCGCTCTCCACCTGCAGCGAGCGCCCTCAGACACACGCTCTCCACCTGCAGAGAGCGCCCTCAGACACACGCTCTCCACCTGCAGAGAGCGCCCTCAGACACACGCTCTCCACCTGCAGAGAGCGCCCTCAGACACACGCTCTCCACCTGCAGCGAGCGCCCTCAGACACACGCTCTCCACCTGCAGAGAGCGCCCTCAGACACGCGCTCTCCACCTGCGGCGAGCGCCCTCAGACACACGCTCTCCACCTGCGGCGAGCGCCCTCAGACACACGCTCTCCACCTGCAGAGAGCGCCCTCAGACACACGCTCTCCACCTGCAGCGAGGGCCCTCAGACACGCGCTCTCCACCTGCAGAGAGCGCCCTCAGACACGCGCTCTCCACCTGCAGCGAGCGCCCTCAGACACGCGCTCTCCACCTGCGGCGAGCGCCCTCAGACACGCGCTCTCCACCTGCTGCGCGCGCCCTCAGACACGCGCTCTCCAACTGTTGCGAGCGCCCTCAGACACGCGCTCTCCACCTGCAGAGAGCGCCCTCAGACACGCGCTCTCCACCTGCAGCGAGGGCCCTCAGACACTCGCTCTCCACCTGCAGCGAGCGCCCTCAGACACGCGCTCTCCACCTGCAGCGAGGGCCCTCAGACACACGCTCTCCACCTGCAGCGAGCGCCCTCAGACACGCGCTCTCCACCTGCAGCGAGCGCCCTCAGACACGCGCTCTCCACCTGCGGCGAGCGCCCTCAGACACGCGCTCTCCACCTGCGGCGAGCGCGTTCAGTCACACGCTCTCCACCTGCAGAGAGCGCTCAGACACACGCTCTCCACCTGCTGAGAGGGCCCTCAGACACACGCTCTCCACCTGCAGAGAGCGCCCTCAGAACCACGCTCTCCACCTGCAGCGGCGCCTCTGAGACACGCCGCTCTCCACCTGCAGCGAAGCGCCGACACGCGCTCTCCACCTGCAGCGAGCGCCCTCAGACACGCGCTCTCCACCTGCAGAGAGCGCCCTCAGACACACGCCCTCCACCTGCAGCGGCGCCAGACACACGCCCTCCACCTGCAGCGGCGCCCTCAGACACACGCCCTCCACCTGCAGCGGCGCCAGACACACGCTCTCCACCTGCAGCGGCGCCAGACACACGCTCTCCACCTGCGGCGAGCGCCAGACACACGCTCTCACCTGCGGCGAAGCGCCAGACACGCGCTCTCCACCTGCAGAGTAGCGCCAGACACGCGCTCTCCACCTGCAGAGAGCGCCAGACACTACGCTCTCCACCTGCAGAGAGCGCCAGACACGCGCTCTCCACCTGCAGAGAGCGCCAGACACACGCTCTCACCTGCAGCGGCGCCCTCAGACACGCTCTCCACCTGCAGCAGCGCCCTCAGAACCTGGCGCTCTTCACCTGCGGCGGCGCCCTCAGGCTGCACGCTCTCCACCTGCGGCGGCGCCCTCAGATACCACGCTCTCCACCTGCAGCGGCGCCTCGAACTCGCGCTCTCCACCTGCGGCGAGCCCCCTCAACACTGCGCGCTCTTCACCTGCGGCGAGCGCCCTCAGACACGCGCTCTCCACCTGCGGCGAAGCGCCAGACACGCGCTCTCCACCTGCAGAGAGCGCCAGACACGCCGCTCTCCACCTGCGGCGAAGCGCCAGACACGCGCTCTCCACCTGCGGCAGCGCCCTCAGACACACGCTCTCCACCTGCAGAGCGCCAGACACGCCGCTCTCACCTGCGGCGAAGCGCCAGACACGCGCTCTCCACCTGCGGCGGCGCCAGACACGCCGCTCTCCACCTGCAGAGAGCGCCAGACACGCGCCACCTGCGGCGAGCGCCAGACACACGCCACCCGCGGCGAGCGCCTCAGACTCGCACTCTCCACCTGCAGCGAGCGCTCTCAGACACGCGCTCTCCACCTGCAGAGAGCGCCAGACACACGCTCTCCACCTGCAGAGAGCGCTCAGACACACGCTCTCCACCTGCAGAGAGCGCTCAGACACACGCTCTCCACCTGCAGCGAAGCGCCAGACACGCGCTCTCCACCTGCAGCGAAGCGCCAGACACACGCTCTCCACCTGCAGAGAGCGCCAGACACGCGCTCTCCACCTGCAGAGAGCGCTCAGACACGCGCTCTCCACCTGCAGAGAGCGCTCAGACACACGCTCTCACCTGCAGCGAGCGCCAGACACACGCTCTCACCTGCAGAGAGCGCCCTCAGACACACGCTCTCCACCTGCAGAGAGCGCCCTCAGACACACGCTCTCCACCTGCAGCAGGCGCCCTCAGACACACGCTCTCCACCTGCAGCGCGGGCCCTCAGTCACACCCTCTCCACCTGCAGCGGCGCCCTCAGACCTGCGCTCTCCACCTGCAGCGAAGCGCCCTCGAACACTGCGCTCTCCACCTGCAGAGAGCGCCAGACACACGCTCTCCACCTGCAGCGGCGCCCTCAGACACTACGCTCTCCACCTGCAGAGGCGCCCTCAGTTCCTGCGCTCTCCACCTGCAGCGAGCGCCCTCAGACTGGCGCTCTCACCTGCAGAGAGCGCCCTCAGACACACGCTCTCCACCTGCAGCGAGCGCCCTCAGACACACGCTCTCTACCTGCAGCAGGCGCCCTCAGACACACGCTCTCCACCTGCAGCGAGCGCCCTCAGACACGCGCTCTCCACCTGCAGCGAGCGCCCTCAGACACACGCTCTCCACCTGCAGAGAGCGCCCTCAGACACACGCTCTCCACCTGCAGAGTGCGCCCTCAGACACGCTCTCCACCTGCAGAGAGCGCCTCAGACACACGCTCTCCACCTGCAGAGCGCCCTCAGTTCTGGCGCTCTCCACCTGCGGCGGCGCCCTCAGATTCTACGCTCTCCACCTGCAGCGAGCGCCCTCAGACACACGCTCTCCACCTGCAGCGAGGGCCCTCAGACACACGCTCTCTACCTGCAGCAGGCGCCCTCAGACACTGCGCTCTCCACCTGCAGCGGCGCCTCAGACACCACGCTCTCCACCTGCAGCCGGCCTCGAACACACGCTCTCCACCTGCAGCGAGCGCCCTCAGACACACGCTCTCCACCTGCAGCGAGCGCCCTCAGACACGCGCTCTCCACCTGCAGCAGGCGCCCTCAGACACGCGCTCTCCACCTGCGGCGGCGCCTCAGACCAGCGCTCTCCACCTGCAGCGAGCGCCCTCAGACTCGCGCTCTCCACCTGCAGCGCCCTCAGACTGCGCTCTCCACCTGCAGAGAGCGCCCTCAGACACACGCTCTCACCTGCAGAGGCGCCTCAGACCACGCTCTCCACCTGCAGCGAGGGCCTCAGACACGCGCTCTCCACCTGCAGCAGGCGCCCTCAGAACCGCAGCGCTCTCCACCTGCGGCGAGCGCCCTCAGACACACGCTCTCCACCTGCAGCGAGCGCCCTCAGACTCGCGCTCTCCACCTGCAGCGAGCGCACTAACACACGCGCTCTCCACCTGCAGAGAGCGCCCTCAGACACACGCTCTCCACCTGCAGCAGGCGCCCTCAGACTACGCTCTCTCCACCTGCAGCGAGCGCCCTCAGACACGCGCTCTCCACCTGCAGCGAGGGCCCTCAGACACACGCTCTCCACCTGCAGCGGCGCCAGACACGCGCTCTCCACCTGCAGCGCGCCCTCAGACAACGCTCTCCACCTGCAGCGGCGCCTCAGACACACGCTCTCCACCTGCAGCGGCGCCTCAGCCCTGACACACGCTCTCCACCTGCAGAAGCGCCCTCCAGACCTACACGCTCTCCACCTGCGGCGGCGCCCTCAGGCCGCAGCGCTCTCCACCTGCAGAGAGCGCCCTCCAGGTACGCTCTCCACCTGCGGCGAGCGCCCTCAGTTCTGCAGCTCTCCACCTGCAGAAGCGCCCTCAGACACGCGCTCTCCACCTGCAGAGGCGCCTCAGGTTCCACGCTCTCCACCTGCAGAGCGCCCTCAGACTCACGCTCTCCACCTGCAGAGAGCGCCCTCAGACACGCGCTCTCCACCTGCAGCAGGCGCCTCAGACACGCTCTCCACCTGCAGCGGCGCCCTCAGACACGCTCTCCACCTGCAGAGCGCCCTCAGACCTACGCTCTCCACCTGCAGCGCGCCTCAGACCTGCGCTCTCCACCTGCAGAGAGCGCCCTCAGACCCACGCTCTCCACCTGCAGCGAGCGCCCTCAGACTCGCGCTCTCCACCTGCAGAGAGCGCCCTCACCTCAGACACACGCTCTCCACCTGCAGCGAGCGCCCTCAGACACACGCTCTCTACCTGCAGCAGGCGCCCTCAGACACACGCTCTCCACCTGCAGCAGGCGCCCTCGAACACGCGCTCTCCACCTGCAGCGAGCGCCAGACACACGCTCTCCACCTGCAGCGGCGCCCTCAGACACGCTCTCCACCTGCAGAGAGCGCCCTCAGGCAGCGCTCTCCACCTGCAGAGCGCCTCAGCCTGCACGCTCTCCACCTGCAGAGAGCGCCCTCAGACACACGCTCTCCACCTGCAGAGAGCGACATCAGTCACACGCTCTCCACCTGCAGCAGGCGCCCTCAGACACACGCTCTCCACCTGCAGCGAGGGCCCTCAGACACACGCTCTCTACCTGCAGCAGGCGCCCTCAGACACACGCTCTCCACCTGCAGCGAGCGCCAGACACACGCCACCTGCGGCAGCGCCAGACACGCGCTCTCCACCTGCAGCGAGCGCCCTCAGACACACGCTCTCCACCTGCAGAGAGCGCCCTCAGACACACGCTCTCCACCTGCAGCGAGCGCCCTCAGACACACGCGCTCTCCACCTGCAGAGCGCCCTCAGACACACGCTCTCCACCTGCAGCGAGCGCCA
Source organism: Rhinogobius similis (assembly GCA_019453435.1). Classification (NCBI taxonomy): domain Eukaryota; kingdom Metazoa; phylum Chordata; class Actinopteri; order Gobiiformes; family Gobiidae; genus Rhinogobius; species Rhinogobius similis. The sequence goes on along the minus strand of CM033640.1, from coordinate 1,146,592 downwards.
GACTCAAGGCTCTCCACCTGCAGAGAGCGCCCTCAGACACACGCTCTCCACCTGCAGCGAGCGCCCTCAGACACACGCTCTCCACCTGCAGCAGGCGCCCTCAGACACGCGCTCTCCACCTGCGGCGAGCGCCCTCAGACACGCGCTCTCCACCTGCAGCGAGCGCCCTCAGACACGCGCTCTCCACCTGCAGCGAGCGCCCTCAGACACACGCTCTCCACCTGCAGAGAGCGCCCTCAGACACGCTCTCCACCTGCAGAGAGCGCCCTCAGACACACGCTCTCCACCTGCAGCGAGCGCCCTCAGACACACGCTCTCAACCTGCAGCAGCCCCTCAGACCTGCGCTCTCCACCTGCAGCGAGGGCCCTCAGACACACGCTCTCTACCTGCAGCAGGCGCCCTCAGACACACGCTCTCCACCTGCAGCGAGCGCCCTCAGACACACGCTCTCCACCTGCAGCGAGCGCCCTCAGACACACGCTCTCCACCTGCAGAGCGCCTCAGCGCCGACACGCGCTCTCCACCTGCAGCGCCCTCAGACACACGCTCTCCACCTGCGGCGAGCGCCCTCAGACACGCGCTCTCCACCTGCGGCGAGCGCCCTCAGACACGCGCTCTCCACCTGCAGCGAGCGCCCTCAGACACACGCTCTCCACCTGCAGCGAGCGCCCTCAGACACGCGCTCTCCACCTGCAGCGAGCGCCCTCAGACACACGCTCTCCACCTGCAGAGAGCGCCCTCAGACACACGCTCTCCACCTGCAGAGAGCGCCCTCAGACACACGCTCTCCACCTGCAGCGAGCGCCCTCAGACACACGCTCTCCACGCGCTCACGAGGCGCACACTGTGGCTCTGCTGTTTGCACAGTGTGGTAAGCTCTGTCATGAGGACATGAACGGCACTCAGGATCCCAGGTCTCCCCTGATCAAATGAATTATTTAAGGCCAAGACGCTACAGGCCAAACTTTTGTTTTTGTTTTTTTTTGGGGTTTTTTTGGCCAGTTTGCTCTCTCAACACATAGCCTTTCACATGGAAACAACAAACTTGTCCAATTTGCTCCTAAAAATATTTTATTGTTTCATTGAATCCACTTTATCCATTGATTTCTCTGGGCCATTGTAACTTCAAAGGCTTCTGTCGTCTCAACAAATAAAGCTACCGGCACCAGAAGTACGCCAGTGATGGTTTGGTTATTTATTTTGGCTTTGTTTTGGCTTGTTGTGGTTTTGTTCTCACTTGAGTCTGCATTCTCTCTCGTCCAATCATCTCGCTCTAAACCTGTCCATGGTCTAAAGTCAGCCGGCTCACTCCGGGAGCTGGTACCTCCCGTGGACCCCCAAGGACCCTTCAGATGGGACGGTTGACTTTAGTGCGGTTGAATCACCTCGGGCCGGCCCACTCCACGCCGTACCGGGTTTATGGAAACATGGCTACAGAGAAAGCTCCTTAGCTCGTGTAGAGTTTGCTGAGTTGCAGCACAGGCCGGGGTTTGAGGGTTTGGAGATTATAAAGTTAATACAGACAATTTACAGACAACTTTTTACAGACATGTTTTTCTGACAGTTTAAATGGTCATTCAACAGAACAAAGGTGTTATCAAGTATTATTATTTGTCAAAAATATACATATAATTATTGTGTAAATTTGGCCCTTGTTTTCAAAATGGTTGCTAAGTAACCTCTAAACCTCTACCCCTATTCACCTTATTCCAGAAGTTGCCGTACACACCGCCGTCTTGTTTCTGTTGTATTAGTTTCCATGGGGCAGACGAGCTCAACAGAAAATAAGTTCTACACGGACTAAAAAGCCGTTTTCAGACTGACCAGGAAATCGGTGCGTTGTTGACTTGTTGTTGCTCGTGTTCATTAAACATTTTACACAAATCAACCTACTTTATGTAACATTTTAGCGGCGAGACTTTTCCCTCGTTCATCATTAGCTTTAACGGAGTTCTCGTCAAACAGAAGTGCGTTTACAACAAAAGTACAAAAAACGGCACAAGTGGGCGGGGCAGAATGAGGTGAATACTGCCCATATCCAACTGGGAATAACATCATAAACTTTACAAAATTTGTCAGACTGGGGACAAACAGGCAAAACGTTTAGTGAAATCTGTAATATAATCATGTTCACTATGTTTTAGTGAAATGTGTCGTCGAACCCACAGACATAAATACGTAATATTAGACGCGGCGTTCAATGCTCATGGTGTCAACCACTTAGCGGCCAGCCTCCTAAGTATATCTCTGTTCTGAGCATCTACGTTTAAAGTCACTTTGCTGTACATTTTCACGCTACACATTTTAAACACAGTTTGAATATGTGGAGCTTAATGCTGTAGTTCTGGTGCACTTTTGTTGTTGGTTGACTCTTGGTTTTACAGGAACTGGGAGTGTGTTTTGTGTGTCATGCATGTGTCAGTCGGGGGTGATGTAGATGTATGGGGTGAGGTTACTGACAATAAAGATGTGCATGACAAAATAAAATTAAATAAAATAAAAAATCTTGATTGAGAGAATACAAATTCAAATACAATTCCACATTTACAAATACAAAAATATAAAAACACGTGTGTTTTTTTACTTGTGATTATGAATTTATTATTTGTGCTTGAGGTTTCTTCTCTGAGAATATGCTTCGCGACAGTGAACAAACTGTCAATAATATGACGTCCCTCTCACAGGCAGAAACAGTCGAGCTCAGACTCATGGATCAGGCTCTGACTGGAGAAGAAACACACTTTACACACTTTTGCCTTTCATTAATGCATTTGTTGTGGATATGTTATAGATATAAAATCAAACTGTTGTTGTTTTTTTGTTTTGTTTTTTAATAAATTATTTTTTTTGTATTTCCTGTTTAGAGTATAGTTCAGCCTGTAGTGGTTGACTATATTATCTCTAAACAATGCAACATTCTGTCAGGTTATCTAGCTTACTGGGTTAAGTGTTGGTCTTGGGTGCATAGATCCTGGGTTCAAGAGCAGGTGAGGTATTTTTTTATCCTCTTCTGTCTATAATATAAAAATATATGTACTTGTTTATTTATTATTAAATCGAGATCATTTGCATTCTCCCGATCAAGACTTAAATTAGCCCTAAACTGATCCCCACATGTCACTGAGCACTGGGCTGTGGCTCTGGGCGTCAGGACAGTGGGAGCACCAGGACACCTGCACAGACCCTGGTACATAGGCCTGACCTTTTGTGATGTGCTTTAGACGTTTGACAGCCAGAAGTCCAGCCTACAAACACTGGATTGTTGAAATAGAACATGTGAGCGGCAGAGGGCGGGGGCAGGTGAGATGTGAGCAGTCTCCTCTGCAGGACAGTCTCCTCTGAGGGACAGTCTCCTCTGAGGGACAGTCTCCTCTGAGGGACAGTCTCCTCTGAGGGACAGTCTCCTCTGAGGGACAGTCTCCTCTGAGGGACAGTCTCCTCTGCAGGACAGTCTCCTCTGAGGGACAGTCTCCTCTGCAGGACAGTCTCCTCTGCGGGACAGTCTCCTCTGAGGGACAGTCTCCTCTGAGGGACAGTCTCCTCTGAGGGACAGTCTCCTCTGAGGGACGGTCTCCTCTGCAGGATGGTCTCCTCTGCGGGACAGTCTCCTCTGCGGGACAGTCTCCTCTGCAGGACAGTCTCCTCTGCGGGACAGTCTCCTCTGAGGGACAGTCTCCTCTGAGGGACAGTCTCCTCTGAGGGACAGTCTCCTCTGCAGGATGGTCTCCTCTGCGGGACAGTCTCCTCTGCGGGACAGTCTCCTCTGCGGGACAGTCTCCTCTGCGGGACAGTCTCCTCTGAGGGACAGTCTCCTCTGAGGGACAGTCTCCTCTGAGGGACAGTCTCCTCTGCGGGACGGTCTCCTCTGAGGGACAGTCTCCTCTGCGGGACAGTCTCCTCTGCGGGACAGTCTCCTCTGCGGGACAGTCTCCTCTGCGGGACAGTCTCCTCTGTGCAGGTGTGGACCGGGTGATGGAGCACTGAGCCTCTGTCTGGTCACAGGAGGCTGAGGAGGCAGTCTGCTGCTGTCATGGCGGCCACAGCTCAGGGCTCAGTGACCCATCAGTTTGGTGTTGATGAGGCAAAGTGCAGGGCTATGGCCACTTCCACGCTATAATAATATATAATAATATATTTATGGACAGAAGGATGGACCAAAAAATAAATAAAAGTCCTCATTTGGTCATGAACCCAGGATCTCTGCACCCCAGACCAACACTTAACCCAGTGAGCTATATCATTTGAGTGATATAGTGTTTAAAGATCTTATCAGATCATAGCCTGAACTATTCTCTGGAGACAGGAAATTGAATTAACCAAATTTAAAATTAAAAGACAGTTTGATTCTATATCTATAACATATGCACAACAAATGCACTAATGACATGTAAAGTGTCCATGTTTCTTCTCCAGTCAGAGCCGGATCCATGAGTCTGAGCTCGACTGTTAAGGCCTGTGACAGTGACAGTTCATTTCTTAAAGGTGTATTCTCAAAGAAGAAACCTCAAGCACAAAAAATAAATCCATATTCACAAGCAAAAAAACACATATTTTTGGATTTGTAAATGTGGAATCGTAGATCTTTTTAATTTGTATTCTCTTGATGAAGAATTTACAATATTTATTTTATGCACAAATATAGATAAATGCGCACACATTTGAATTTGACATGCACATCTTTATTGACAGTAACCCCACCCCATATATGGGTGTAAAATGTGTAAGAATAAAAAGGAAGGATGAGTGTGTTGCTCTCACTGTTGTGGTCAGCTATTTAAGATCAGGCGCTCGCTGGTCACACATTTCCCTTCACTGTTAACTTGAATCCTTGAAATGAGTCTCCACACTATCTCAGCGCTGTTACTTGGTAAGTTTACTCTTCTAAATTCATATTGTTTTCATGGTAGGCATTCTAACCGATCAAACCTGTTTGACCAAACCAGTTTACTCTTTGAACAGTGTTTTGTTGTGGAAGACCATTCACCGATGCGAAGAAAATTTTTGAAGTAAAAGAAGGAGAAGACTTGAGATTTAAATGTTCATTCTATTCAACGGGGAGCTGGATGTTCTTCTGTAGAAATCGGTGTGAAACATGGGAGGATTATTTGATTATATCCATCTTCGATGACAGAAAATTAGGCAGATACAGTGTTGAACGTCAGAAGAATCCTTCAAATGAAGATGTGATCTATGTGAGCATCAAAAATGTGCAAAGCTCTGACGCGGGAGAATACAGCTGTTGGCTGAGAACATTCAATCAGAAGCAAATGTATTCAGTAATAGATGTCATCATTTATGTCAATAAAGGTAAGTTCTATTTTGAATCATTTACTGACTTCACCTAACAATGCCAATTGAAAGGAATCCTTTACTGATGTCTTTTGTCTCCAGCTGTGAGTTCTGGATCTGCCACAGGAGTCTCTGCCTCCGGTGCATCTGAACCTCAGCAGGACCACACCCCGCAGTCTGGTAGCTCCACTCTTTGAACACTTCTATGAAATGAGCTTTTATTGTTAACATTTTTGGTAACTTGGTCCAAATTACATAATGTTTGTTGTCTGAAATGGTGTAAAAAGTGAAAAAAAACAACAACATTTCAATCTCAAATCAATCTCATAGAATCCTGGGCAGTTGGAGGCACATACTTGTGGAGGAGTTCACAGAAACTTGTCAGATTCAAAGAAATTCTGTTTTTCACCAGTGTGAATTATTTTTGTTGTAATTTTGCTGAGTAAAACTAAATGAAAGTACTCACATAATGCAGTCTAGCCTTGTGCTCAGACGCTACTGTTCCACTACGGTGATTTAAAATACAACTTGTTAATGGCCCTGATCTATCCATCTGTTAGCCAGAGTTTGTCTCTTGAGAACATGCTGAATATTGAAGTGTGCACTGAATGTTGTTGCAGATGTGGCACTGTACGTAGGACTGACCCTGAGCGCTCTGGTCATCCTGTCAGTGGTGTTCACTCTACTGCACTGGAGAAAGAGAGCCAGCACACCCAGAGGTGAGACAATCTGATCAAAGTGGAAATACTGTACATATGTGTCCATGGTAACAAACGTCACCAGCACAAACCAGTGTAATGTGTTTGTGGTCACACAGAGCCTCCTCAGACCCCAGGATACGCTGGGATACTGGAGGTGAGTATTCTTCCAATCAATTCAGTTTATTTTTGTAGCGTCCAAAACACAACACAAGTCGCCTCGATGGAATCAGTGCTCAGTTGTAACAATTGTATCATAGAATGGAACTGTCAGCTCATAGACCTTCTTAGTTTAATTTAGAGTTTAGACTTTATTGAATGCTACAATATACAGAGACGTGAAGTTCATGAAACAGATATGTCATGTAAATACCAGATATAGCTTAATAGCGAAAGCTTCCACCATCCCCCTTTCAAACCAGGCAATTGTATGTGATTGATGTGAATTTGTGTTGTAAACTGCAAGCAGGTTTGAAATAAAACGACTTACTACTTTCCATCAGTTTTGAATTTCATGCTTCAGTTGGTGCATTTGACAGGTCTCATCTGACAGCAGACAGAGCAGTGGAGCTTCTGTACAGATGTCCTCAACCTCCTTCAGTAACATCACACACTCATGTGACGCCTACAGTCAGTAGACTGTGCTCTGCTCACAGGTAAGAAACATTTGAGTTTGTTTATAGACTTGGTGGATGTTTTATCAAGCCATTCAGCATTCAGACCCCGGCGACCTGTCAGTGCAGCCAAAAACTCAGCTCTCAAAAGAACAAATATGTATGATGCACCACATGCCCAAGACATACAGTATTTCCTCTGTAACTGTATACTGTAAGATTATAAAGTGTCCCTCTACTTTACATTAAAAAACATTGTCACTCCAGCAAATCGCCTCACGGGGCTTTATAGAGTTGGACTAAACCAGAACAGGGATAATCCATTTACAGAGTGAAGTAAACATGTTAGAAATATGTTCAATATGTTCAATTTATTTTTAGTTATTATTATTTATTTTTTTTGTCAGGCCTGATTGCTACATACTGCGCCCCCTGGTGTCCAGCTGCACAAACTGAAGAGGCTGTTCTCCACTGTCGCTTTACCACAGGAATAACTGTGCAATCACTGTCAATGTTTGCTTCATGTGATGTTTTGTTTTTTACATTTCCTTGAGTTTGTTGAATATGATTAACTGGGGTTATGTAACAGTGAGGCTCTTTGCCCTTTCTGAATCCTCCTCCCTTTTCCTCCCCTCTCCTCCCAATCCTCACTGAAGTCTCCTTCACACAAGTTTTTTAACTTGTGGCACTTTCTAACATTAATGTCAGTGCTCAAAAAGCGCAGAATTGGCTGTTAGTGTCGCTTACACATGATAGAGATGATTAGAAAGCACGTCAGAGCACCTTTTTGATGCTTTTTTTTATTATTTCATTCATAAGATGTTATTGTTGTTAATTATTTAGTTCATATGATTTTATTGTTCTGGCTTTAAATTGTTTCTTAAACCAACAGACATTTGAGGACGTTTTTAAATGATAGTCCATGGAATTCCAGAGTTTCCAGCCACAGATATTCCCATTTGTTTCTGTGTTGTTCTGGCAAAGGGGAGAGAGAAGTGGAGCTGTCTAGATCAGATCAAAAAGGAAACAAAGTTTGTGTAGCTGATGGTAACAGCACATTTTGTACTTTCTATATCACCATAAGAGTTTGTGATTATATAAGATCTTCTAATTTCAGTCAATTTGATTTGATAAACAATGGTCTCTTGAATGGACTTCATGAATAACCCTTACTGCTTGTTTTGTAGTATAACAGTGGTTTAATAGTGTTAATGTATGTGTATGTATGTGTGTATGCAGTATTCATGGTACTGAACATAAATCATTAATATATAAAATGAAACGTTTAGGTCCAAGAATGGAACCTTGGGGAATTCCACATTCAGTATTTTTATGTTTGAAGTGTTGCCAGTAAATTGTACAAATTGTCTATTTTCCATGTAACTACTGACCCCACCATAGCATTCTGTAGCCCTGTCAATTTTATAATAAATATGCTGTGGTCTATGGTAGTGGTTCCCAAAGTGGGGGTCGTGAGGGATGAGCTGGGGGTCACGAGATGAGGTGAAATAGGATCCAAAAAGACAATAAACTATTCATTAACCAAGATTAAATCTGATTTAACATGCTTGGACACTTCAAATTCTTACTCTATTCATTTCACTTTGGGAGTCCTGGGTTGAGTACGTGGCTATTATGGGGGTCTATGGCATCGAAGGCCTTCTCAGGTCGATACTGCTGGGGTGCTTTGTGTATTTCCAGTTGCTGTGGTGACGTGTTCTGCTATTTGCATTAGTGTTAAAGCTGTGGATTAATAAATACATTTTCTCTATAAATGGATGAACAAAGAGTTTTTCTATTATTTTAAGATATTGTGAAATTAAAGAAATTGGTTGATAATGTTATGATAATGTTTAAATACCAGGATTACTTTAGAGATTTTCATCCTCCTCAGGAAAAATCCAGAATTAAATGACAGGTTATGAATATGACACAAAGGTTTAGTTAATAATCAATGGTTTTCTTTATGATGTCACATCAAACCCATCACCGTCAGTCGACGTTTTGTTTTTAAACTGGAATACATGGATCTGATTTCTGCTTCTGATTCATTATCTAGGAATATTGAATTCATATTATTATAATACTATATATCATCATTCATTTTATTTTCCTCTCTTTTAACATCTGTATTATTAGGCTATTTGATTTTCTGGGCAAGATTAGGTCCTACATTTACGAAATATGAGTTAAACTCATTAGCCATCTCTTTAACTTCAGTTTCAGTATTTTCTTGATTTAACAAATAATTTGTCTTTCTCTGCTTTCTTCCCCGTCACATTCCATGTCCCTTTAATATTATATCTATTTTCTTGTAACAATTTTAAATAATTATCTGTTTTTCTTAATATGCTCTTCAGTTTGTATTTATATGTTTTATATTTATTTTCAGCAGTATGTGTTCTGTACTTAATGAAATCGTGATATAGTTTGTATTTCTTTTTGTGGATATTTAGCAATCCTAAAGGATTAGGATAACTAAAGTTATTCATAGTTTCTTGTGTTTTTCTTTCCACTTCCTATTTATAACTGGACACTTCTTGTTGTACAGTAACGGATACTGATTTAGGAAAGCTTCAAATGCCGCATTCACATCGTGAACACAGACTCCATATTTCTTTGAGAGATCAGTCCTGCCTCTTCACTTACTTACTGTCACTGTCACTGTCACTGTTTACTGTCACTGTCACTGTCACTGTCACTGTCACTGTCACTGTCTCTGTCACTGTCACTGTCACTGTCACTGTCACTGTCACTGTCACTGTCACTGTCACTGTCACTGTCACTGTCTCTGTCACTGTCACTGTCACTGTCACTGTCACTGTCTCTGTCACTGTCACTGTCACTGTCACTGTCACTGTCACTGTCACTGTTTACTGTCACTGTCACTGTCACTGTCACTGTCACTGTTTACTGTCACTGTCACTGTCACTGTCACTGTCACTGTTTACTGTCACTGTCACTGTCACTGTTTACTGTCACTGTCACTGTCACTGTTTACTGTCACTGTCACTGTCACTGTCACTGTCACTGTTTACTGTCACTGTCACTGTCACTGTCACTGTCACTGTCACTGTCACTGTCACTGTCACTGTCACTGTCACTGTCACTGTCACTGTCACTGTCACTGTCACTGTCTCTGTCACTGTCACTGTCACTGTCACTGTCACTGTCACTGTCCCTGTCACTGTCACTGTCAATGTAACTGTCACGGTCACGGTCACTGTCACTGTCTCTGTCACTGTCTCTGTCACTGTCACTGTCACTGTCACTGTTTACTGTCACTGTCACTGTCACTGTCACTGTCACTGTCACTGTTTACTGTCACTGTCACTGTCACTGTCACTGTCACTGTCTCTGTCACTGTCACTGTCACTGTCACTGTCACTGTCACTGTCACTGTCACTGTCACTGTCACTGTCACTGTTTACTGTCACTGTCACTGTCACTGTCACGTCAATCACTGTCACCGTCACTGTCACTGTTTACCGTCACCGTCACCGTCACTGTCACTGTCACTGTCACTGTCACTGTCACTGTCACTTCAATCACTGTCACTGTTTACCGTCACCGTCACCGTCACTGTCACTGTTTACCGTCACCGTCACCGTCACTGTCTCTGTCACTGTTTACCGTCACCGTCACCGTCACTGTCACTGTTTACCGTCACAGTCACCGTCACCGTCACCGTCAACGTCACCGTCAACGTCACCGTCACCGTCACTGTCACTGTCACTGTCTCTGTCACTGTCACTGTCACTGTCACTGTCACTGTCACTGTTTACTGTCACTGTCACTGTCACTGTCACTGTCACTGTTTACTGTCACTGTCACTGTCACTGTCACTGTCTCTGTCACTGTCACTGTCACTGTCACTGTCACTGTCACTGTTTACTGTCACTGTCACTGTCACTGTCACTGTTTACTGTCACTGTCACTGTCACTGTCACTGTCACTGTCACTGTCACTGTCACTGTCACTCGTCACCGTCACCGTGTCACCGTCACTGTCACCGTCACTCCGTCACTGTCACCGTCACCGTCAGTCACTGTTACGTCACTGTCACCGTTCACCGTCACTGTCACTGTCACCGTCACCGTCACTGTCACTGTCACCGTCACCGTCACTGTTTACCGTCACCGTCACTGTCACCGTCACTGTTTACTGTCACCGTCACCGTCACCGTCACCGTCACTGTCACTGTTTACCGTCACCGTCACCGTCACTGTCACTGTCACCGTCACTGTCACTCACCGTCACTGTCACCGTCACCGTCACTGTTTACTGTCACTGTCACCGTTTACCGTCACCGTCACCGTCACTGTCACTGTTTACCGTCACCGTCACCGTCACTGTCACCGTCACTGTCACCGTCACTGTCACCGTCACTGTCACTGTCACCGTTTACCGTCACCGTCACTGTCACTGTCACTGTCACTGTCACTGTCACTGTCACTGTCACTGTCACTGTCACTGTCACTGTCACTGTCACTGTTTACTGTCACTGTCACTGTCACTGTCACTGTCACTGTCACTGTCACTGTTTACTGTCACTGTCACTGTCACTGTCACTGTCACTGTCACTGTTTACTGTCACTGTCACTGTCACTGTCACTGTCACTGTCACTGTTACTGTTACTGTTACTCTTTATTTTCTCTGATATATGGTCCTCTTTGTTTTTTCTGTGATAGTTCATAAATATAGGTAAATGATCTGTTTATATAATTAATAAGAATACCATAATTAACTGTAATTTCTCTTATTTTGGTAAATATATTGTCATGTATTGTGGCAGAGTCTCCTGTTATTCGAGCTGATCTGGTTATGAGTGGATGGAGCCCTTTACTGTAGATTCAGTCAAGAAAATGTGTGGATGTTTCACCACACATTATATAGATTTTATTGTCATTTAAATGTTCAAGTCAGTCCTCTATTTTTCTGTAAAGAATTTCCCCTTGGGGATAAATAAAAGTAATTCTGATTCTGATTCTGATTCTGATAAATGTGTCTACACTGAACCCTGGAGCTCTATACACACGTCACAGTAATATTTTTTTTTTCTTTTCTGCTGTTGTTTCCACTGTTATTCTCTCATCGGCAACCACAGTCACAGATCTGCACTTCACATGCAGGGCCGCCCTGTCGGTCCTGTTCACATGCAGGGCCGCCCTGTCGGTCCTGTTCACATGCAGGGCCGCCCTGTCGGTCCTGTTCACATGCAGGGCCACCCTGTCGGTCCTGTTCACATGCAGGGCCGCCCTGTCGGTCCTGTTCACATGCAGGGCCGCCCCGTCCTCGCCTGTCGGTCCTGTTCACATGCAGGGCCGCCCCGCCCTCGCCTGTCGGTCCTGTTCACATGCAGGGCCGCCCCGCCCTCGCCTGTCGGTCCTGTTCACATGCAGGGCCGCCCCGCCCATTTTCTAACCAGGTCTCAGAAAGTGCAATCATTTGAAGATGCCCTTTTAATGTGTTCATTAAAATGTAATGAATAGATAATTACACAATTTAAAAATTAAAATTAGAAATAGATAGATAATGAATTTAAACTTTAAATAACTTCATTCATGGCTGACAGCATACGTCCCATGGATGTATTAAATGAACAGGATAAGGCCCGCCCCCTCAGTCTGCGAGCCACTGCAGCCCCTTGGGCCCAGCCTTTTGTATAATGTCACATTATAAATGCAAACAGTACTTAATTCTTTTCAGTATTTAAATAAAATAGAAGGAAATGTTCTTTGTAACAGTTTCTAAAGTCACTGAAATTATCCTTTTTATATGGTCCACCCGAAAGACAAGAGGCCGACAGAGAAACAGAGCAATGTAGTTTATTCGATAGAGTGCAGTGAGGACAGTTGTAAAGAACGTTACATAGGAGAAACAAAACAGCCATTGCACAAAAGGCTGTACCAACACAGAAGAGCGTCCTCCACAGGACCGCAGAGTGCAGTCCATCTGCACATAAAAGCTACAAACCACTTGTTTGAGGACAGTGAGGTGAAGATTTTGAGCAGAGAGAAGAACTGGTTTGAAAGAGGAGTTAAGGAGGCTATTTTTGTCAAAAGAGAGAATCCGTCTCTAAACAGGAATGGGGGCTTAAGATTTAATTTGGCTAAGATTTATGACAGCATCCTAACACCTTGGTCCAAATCAATAGACCAGTCAAATGCTAATGAGGTCATCAGCAGTGAGGAGGGAGCAACAGCCAGCTATCAATAGAACAATAGACCTTAGCCATAGGTGAAACTAGGTAAAGCCAACTATTAATCAAACAAGACAGACCAATTAATCAAGTCTCAGGTGACAAACAAACAATTTCCAAACGAAGACATGCGTTCAGTGACTCCTCCCTGGGGGCAGGACTCTCACTACGTAGAGTAGCATATAAGCCCAAGTTCCCATACCAGCTCTCTGATTGACAATGACTTTTGGATAAAAGTCGAAACGTCTCGATCTTCAAACAGCGTCCGGATGACAACCCCTGAAACCCTTTCTACTTTTTATATGAAGTGAGGTCACGGTAAACATGTGCGAGCCGCGTGAACGACACAAACAGAAGCTCGTGGACATGGGACACGTGGACCTTTCACATTTGATCTAACATGAAGAATACAGTTACAATCACACAAGCTGACACAAAAACATGCAAGCTGCGTGATCGCTCCAGTTGCTCAAAGCATCATGGGGGATTGTGGTCACATGGTGTCCTTAAAACAAAGATGGCAGCCGCCATATCAGGAAGTAATGCAGAAGAAAAAATGTTTTATTTTTTGGCTTCATGCGCCAAGGAGCATTTTTTTTGTAACAAATCATACAGAGCAGGTTTTACATATAAGGTAATAAAAATAAATACATATAACAAAAAGAGCCAGTGTCCATGTCATTATGTCATTACATTTGGGGTAAAGAGAAAAAAAGAAAGTTCTTCAATACAATCATACAGCCATATTGCCTTCTTAGATTTACACAATTTCAAAGAATCCCTCAGAGGAACCATCTCATTCAGAAACACACAAAAAGTGTTTTAGCATTCCCAAATGTACATTTCAACTTGTAGAATTTTGCCATCAAAATGAAGTTATTAAGTGTAAAGTCTTTATTTTTGTCCTCTAGAAAAATTCCAAATTTAACTTCAGTGAAATGATTTTGTTGTGCCCAATTACAAAAACGTTTCCAGAATATTTTTGAAAACGCGCTCAAAAAGAAAAGATGCTCGTCTGTTTCTGTGTTGTTGGCACAAAATGCACATTCATTATCTTCAATATTAAATATGGAGCAATCGTAAATTGATAATGAATATAATCTGGGTATTGCAATTGCATAAAGTAGAAAACCCCTCACATTGCAAGTAAAAGCTTGAGGAATTGCATTTCTCACATGACCAAACTGTTGACTGGAACAAATGATATTGTATTTGTGAATGAAACCTGCAAAATCAAGAAAGTTTCCCCTTTCATCCGTCAGGTGTAAAACTGACCATATTCCATGTTCATATCTTTGTAATAGAAAGATTTCTTCTCCATTGAAAATGGATCTGTTGTTCCAAATGTCATGAGTATCGGAGGACTTGTTCATGGAACTGTGACAATTTCACTGGCAATTTAGACAATTCAAAATCCCATCTCAGAAGTAGTTCAATACCACCTAAATCAGAGAATGTTTTGCAAGGGAGATTGAACCAAAAACTTTTCAGATTAGCTATAAAATGTTGAAGCCATCATAATTCAAGAGCATCCACAGGGTCAAGATCAATCGCATTAACCCCCTTCCTCTAACGATTTGACAATATCATGTTTTCATATATAATGGTGTTTATTTTAAGGTTACTTTTCTCTCTAACTTTTAAATGTTTAGTTATGCCTTAAATACTTCACTTGGTCTTTCACTGGTCTTCATTGTAAAGGTATGGGAGGACAGTCATGAATGGCCATTAGCTCACATTTGTTTAAATGTAGTGAAAACCAGAGGCTTCTGAGAAACGAGCAGTCATTTGCAATGCAACTGGAAATTGCGTCTCAATTTTGGGGAACTGCGTGGTATTATCGACCAGCTGTCTTATTGCAATAGGATATCCCAAAACTTCTCATTTTTAAAAATCTTCATGATTTTTTATCATATTACTCAAAATCTCTGCAACCATAATGAAAGAGAGAGGTGAAGAAGGGCATCCTTGCCTAATTCCCCTTTTAACTTCAAAAAACATTTACATCTGCCAAAGATCACTATTAACATCACAATACAGCATCTTGATTATATCCCAAAAGGCATCCCCAAAACAAAAATAATGTAGTATCTCAAGCATAAAAGGATGTTCGACACAGTCAAAGGCCTTACAAAAGTCCAAAACCAAAATAAAACCATCATCTTCAATTTGATCTCTGTGATCTAATAAATCAAAAACTAGTCTAATGTTGTGTACAGAACGACCACAGAGAAAACCAGACTGTGATTGACTGGTCCCCTCTTTGAGCCTGTAAGCAGTGGCGTGTGCAAACAACTTGTAACTCGTATCCCACATACAACACGTGTGGAAAATGACCTAGTCTTTGATGCGACGAGCGTTAATGTAGCCGTGGGGAAACAGGCTTTGTCCCTCTGACTGATGCGGGGTCACAGTGCTGACCCCTCCTCCTTTGTGAGGTCCTCTGCAGACCGGATGCCGGCGTTCTTGCAGACGGCAGAATCTTCTTCCAGAGTCCATCTCTGTGCTGGCGTCTTGTAAAGTGAATGATCATGTTTCGTACTCTGTTGTCTGGTGCACTGTATCTACACTCTCCTCCATGTTTAGTTCCCACAGGGGGGCAATCTTTTTGAGGAGATTAATAACTTCGGCTCTGGTGTCTTCATTCATCGCTCATGCTCTCTGCATTTTTCTTGTAACTCAACATTTTCAGCACACACGCACTCCAACTCCTTCTCAATAACAGAAACTCCGCCTTTACAATCTTTGCTTTCATTAAACACAGTCACTTTGGAGAGGCTAGCCAGCATTGCACAGTTCTGTGTTAGCTTTGTATCAATGTTTTCCTTTTTCCTTTCTTGTGTATCAAATCTCTTTTTCAATAAGTTGATAGCCACAAGAATAGCAGAGCCTGAACCTTCTCCATCGTTTGGCTTTGACATTTTGCGGACATGATCTTTGGATGGAGTGCACTCACTCAGCCCGTCCACGCTCCTCTTGTCACCTCTGCGCGCTGTGTCCATTGGTGCCTCTCCAGCCGAAAGATAATTATGGCCACTTTGTTCCGGAGAAACTATAGTTTGCTTTGGTTTTAGGTGGCGTTCCAATTCTTAATTTAACTTGAATTCAGTGGAGAGAGAGTCAAAATATAACTTTGGAGGGAATAATTGTTGTACATCTTCTAAGTTTAATTATAGTTCTATGATACATCCTTGAGACAACTCTTGCTCATATTCATTCCACAAAGACTTTTGAAACAGCTATGAGTACTGTCCCACACAAATAGAGAAGAAACCAGCCCAGATTTGGAAACATGCATTTATTCATATTATCATCATTCAAATCCATATGAAGGGATTTGGATGATTTTGAGGTTAACTGAGTGGAATGACATGACAAAAGATTTAAGGGGGATAAGATATGTTATGTAGGTTTATTTAGGAAATGCAATTATGCGCCAGGTCAAGTACAGATTCCAGTGCTCTGGAGTAACCCTGACCCTACAGTCTGCAAGTGTTTTAATATCAGTTGAATTAGTGGAAGAAAATACTAATGGGGCACTTACGTGATAGACTGAGTAATAACTGCATTTTCTGACAGTCAGTTTTACAGGAATAGGAAGTATGTTTTGTGTGTGATGGAGAGGGGTGAGGGGTGTAGCCTGTGGAAGGAAACCGAGAGTCAGCAAAGGGAGGATGAATGTGCTGTTCTCACTGTGACGTGGGAGCACTCACTGGTGACCGGTTCACTTTCAGAGCACAAGCAGTTTATATTAAAACAAAGAGACAAAGACAACATGAACATCAACAAACATGAACAAACAAGAGCAAGGAGAAGTTAAAGGATTAAGGTAATAAAAAGGATTAAGTGTCCACTCTAAATGATCTTGACCTGGGTAGATGGGCCCCAGCCTGGCTGAGCTTACACAAGAGGTGACTGTGTCAAAGTTAGCCTTAGCGATTCAGAATGACGTAGCAAAACCTGGAAATTGCCATTACAAGGACCATTCACCAGTGCAGAAACAGTTTTTGAACTAAAAGGAGAAGACCTAAGATTTAAATGTTCATTCTATTCAGCCTCTTCTGTAGAAATGGATGTGAAACAGCCAGAGATCATTTGGGTTTGAGCTTCTGAGACGTACATTTTAAAGGAAGATACTGCACTGAATTTGAGAAGAGTCCTTCATATTCGGATGTGATGCATGTGAGCGTCCAAAATGAGCACAGCTCTGACAACATGGACTCAAGAAATTAGGCCAAGGTATAGATTTGTGGATGTCATCATTCGTGTCTCAAGTGGTAACTTTTGAATTATATTATATCACCAATAAATTCCTGACTAAATCAAACAATGCGATTAAAAATGTTTTGTTTATGTCTTTGGCCTTCAGCTGTGAGCTCCAGATCTGCTGCAGTCTCATCCCTCGAGGGCCCCAGTGCATCTGAGCCTTAGATGGACCACACCCCACTGTCTGGTATCTCCACACACTTCCTGTGAACTCCCTCTATCTGGGACGTATTTTCAGACTTCATACGTCACTTATCCGAGAATCTTCCGCTGTTTTAACTCCTTAAATCATCGCTAAACTCGTTCTACGCATTTCTGCCGTGGAGACGTTGGAACAGCAATCAGAAAACTGCCTGAGGATCTAAGGGGGTTGCAGTAGTTGATTCTGGTTAAGATTAAAGTGTTGACAATGTTATGGAGATCGGATGAGGATACTTTTGATCTTAGAAATGGTGCTGAGGTGGACGAATCAAGATTGGGTGGTCTTTTAGTGTCTGGAAAGTCAGTATGGAGTAAAAAGATGGTTATGTTGGTTGAGAGGGGACTGTGCCTGTTCTGATTAAGCTAAAAAACTGGAGCAAATTGACAACTCTGGATTTGAAGCTGTTGATTTGAAGAATGTTCTGCGCCATCCATTGAGATTTTAGTTCATGCTTTTGTCACTAACCACCTAGATTATTGTAATGCACTATGTTGGTCTTAATCTAACATCTCTTGCTTGGCTACAGCTTGTACAGAATGGGGCCGCTCGCCTTTTGATTGGAACAAAAAAGCAAAATTACATCACACCTGTTTTAAAAACCTTGCACCGGCTCCTTGTCTCTTATAGCATTTGATTTTACAATCCTTTTATTTGTTTTTAAAAGCCTTCACGGCCTTGCTCCTCAGTATCTGTCCGACCTGGTTCAGCCCTGGTTCACTCAGGTCGGCACATCACTCCTTGTTAGTGGTCAAGGAGAAGGGGGATCGCTCCTTCTCCGTCGCTGGTCCCAAACTGTGGCACCCTGCGCCTCAGACAGGCAGAGTCACTTTCTGTCTTCAAGTCGGCTCTCAAGACTTAGCTTTTCTCATTAGCTTGTCATTAATGTGTTGACTTTTATAGTGTACCATGTGTATTTTTGTATCTGTGTATTTGTTGTGTTTTATTAATATTGTCGTGTACTGCACTCTGGTCAACTGTGTTATTAAGTGCAATAGAAATAAAGCTGGATTGTCAACTGTTCAACTTGTTAATAGAATGGAATAATAACTTTATTGTTTGTCATACGCAGTGATAACAGAAATGTGTCTTTGGCTTGCTCGCATAAAAAACAACACAGAACAGGCATGCTAATCTAACACAGCAGCCAGGCTTCTGTTTGGTCTGAGGAGGACGAGGGAGAATGTAAATACAAGATCAAATGGGACCAAAGTAGAACCAAAGTAAAATGACCAATGCATGTTGATGGCAAAAGTTCTGTTTAGAAATAGGGGAAATGTGATAAAGATACTGAATACATTTGAAACATCTTCTGTAGTTTACTCACATAAATGTAAGAAAAAAAGTATTGCAAGTTTTTCATCATCAAATGTTTTCATTAGAAATAAGACATTTAATGTGGAAAAAACCAATGTGCACATGTTTGGGACATTTAAATCTGAAAACAAACAAAAACAAAACCAGGCTTGAATGCTTATTTGTGAATAGATAATAGTTGCAAAAAAATGATATCTTCGTTTTTTTAGTAAATTAGATCTGACTAAAAATGTGCCTAAAACTGCCAAAAATTGCAATTGGAATTTTAGGCTAAATTTCAGTTATTTAGACCCTCCAGTAAAATGATGTTGTAAATTGTGTCAAACGCAATGCTTGGTGTAAAAGCATTTCAAACTGAGCACTTTCCTCTGTCTGGAGCTAAAAGCAGATTGTTTGAAACTTTGAGCAGGGCTGTTTCTGTGCTTAGCAAGACTCTGAAATCTAAAATCTATTGTAATTTATTGTTAAAAATCTGACTATTTCAGGTAGGCTTCTTTAAAAGAGATTGGACCACAGCATGTTTAAAAATAAGAAGGGTCATTTGCTCTGACTGGTTTAAAATGCTTCAAATAGTGGGCCCAAACACATTAAAACATCAGACTCTGGGGGTTTGGAGGGGATGATATCCAGACTGCATGTGGTTGAGTTCATGTGAAATAAAATATTAGATAAAGAGAGGAGCGATAAAGAAATAAAATAGGTCAAATCATTCTTATTCTTTTTTATTTATTAAAAAAGCTCCCAAAACTTCCATGAACCAGCAACTCCTGCACCACTTTGAACCCCGTCTAAGCACGTAATGTGTCGAGACGACCAAGACTGAATGATTATCACTCCTCATATGTAGGAACATTTTAATACAACTATATATGTACTCTTTATAAAGTTGCCAAACAATTCCAATAAATTCAGTGTCTATCCGTGTGTTTATGCATGTGTTTGGGTGTTGTCATTATCTGATCTTTTCACAATAAGACACTCTGTTCTCATGACTCAGTGCTCTGCCTTATTGAATGAAGCTTTTGTACAAATAATGAATACAAGGTCAATTTTCTTAACATAATCTTTCAATTACTGCCACTTTACTTATAACCACTATAAGGGTTTCGGAGGAATTCAAAGTTTGGGTTAAAAGTTTGTCAGTTTGTTCTGGGGCGGAGCTTAGCATTCTAACTTTGTCATATATTTATAACAAATGTTTATTTCTGACAAACTATTCTTTCACAATTAGAGTAATTTTAGGGTTAGGATTAGGTTTAGAATAAATTAAGTTTCGGGCTTGGGAAATCTATTCTGTGAAATGTGATAATCCAAATCATCTGGTAATTACTAACTGTTGTATTTTGAGGACAAAGTAAAATGAATAACCTTCAAGGCATTTTCTCTTTAATTTTTATTATTTGTTGCATTATTTTTTCCTCATTTTTGCATAATCTTCCAGATGTGGCACTGTACATAGGACTGACCCTGAGCGCTTTGGTGACACCCAGAGGTGAGACAGTCTGACTGTACGCACAGACATTCTTTTATTCAAAAATGAGTGCCTGCACGCCTGAAAGTGTGTCTCTTTGCTTTTCTTTGGCATCATTTTTGTCCGTGGCATTTTTGTTTCACTCATCTTAAACATGTGGAAACAGGGAAATGATTAATTTTAAACATTTTACAATAGCCCATACATTTTAAACAGTGAGCAGTGAGCAATCAGTCCCCAGAAGGTTGAACCACAGATCCTGGGGTCTAAGGAGGTCCACATTCCATTGGTTTGTTACCACGGACCCCTCCTGGATGAATGTACATTTACATGTACACATTACTTGCAGATGAGATCACAGCATTTGGAATTTTAGCTGTGAGTGGCAAAAATGCCTCAGTGGTGTTGAGGAAATTAATTGTTGTACAACAGTTAAGACTGTAAAAATGAAATGAAACACCTTTAATGGGAAATCCAGAAAGCAGTTGGAACACTAACAAATGCTTAGAGGCTTTCCCATTATTTTTCCAAACTTTTGCTTTTTGGAAGCACAAACCTCAAGTTCCACGAGTTTAGAGGAGTAGTTTTATAAAGCTCAGGACTGTGTTGTCACTGATCATAAAATGTTCTGTTAGTCTAATGTTAAAAAATGGATGTTTTAAGGTGTTACATATACATTTTATACTGTATTATTTCATCAGTACACTCAAGCTAAGATCAATAAGATGTAAAATTGTATCATATGCTCACTTTATGTATGTATGTAGATTATTTGTTCTCTTGTATTCAAGCTTCCCATGCCCCGAAGCAGATGTTCTCAGAGGCAGCAGCGCCCCCTGGTGTGTGTCTGCCCAAACCTGAAAGTTGCTAGTTTCATATTTGTTGAATCTTCTGTTTGCGTTTGTATTTTAGACAGAAAAGCTCCCATGTTTACTTAAAGTGCTCTGTTCTAATCAGACAAGAAACAACAAGAAAAGTTACTGTACTGTACTTTAACTCACTTATTTATGCTGTCAGACAATTACTGATCAACTTAAAACTAAAAAACAGTGCGTGTCAAACCACGTTATATTGTTGTTTCCTCGTCAGTTTATTCAAAACATTTATGTGCCCCTGCAGTTTTTAAAGACAATGCATCTTCACAAAACTCATCATCAACATCTCAGTGATCAAATCTACTTCACGATGCCACAGATTTTCAAACCAACCAGATTAAACATGCTTTACTCCTCAGCGCAAGTTAAATGTGGGCCACTTGCTCTTATTATATTTTGCTGTATCTATAAAAACACTCATCATCATTTATCCAACGTTTCACGAGTTTTGCTCAAAATACAGGAACAGGCACAGAACTGGAACAAAAAATAAAGTCTAACCTAGAACTGACAGCAACATAATGACAACAGCACCATCTAAATGGTCAAACGATGAATTAAAAACAGAATTGTGTGAGTAAAACATGGCAGTGTGGCAGTGGCTCAAAGGAATCAGAAATCAGAATCAGAAAAAGGTTTCTTACCATTGTCAGTGAACAAAATTCACAAACTAAGAACTTGCTTTGGCATAAGGCTCAACGTATAACAATAAATAAAATATTAGCAAAATCTATAAAAGAAAGCATGTGTCAAATTAAGAATTAAATCAAATAAAATAGATTTAGACTATATACAGAACATTTACAGATGACTAGACAGTAGTGCAAAGTAGGAGAGGTTTTTATTCATCTCCAAGAGCTAAAGCAGGAGGCTGGAGGACAAACTGGAGCTGACTGAGA
Organism: Rhinogobius similis; assembly: GCA_019453435.1. NCBI lineage: Eukaryota > Metazoa > Chordata > Actinopteri > Gobiiformes > Gobiidae > Rhinogobius > Rhinogobius similis. Next base: position 1,124,760 of record CM033640.1, on the reverse strand, counting down.
CAACCACAGGCCCCGCTCTGGCCTGCACCCTCCAGGCTTCTCCAGCTCTTCTCTGAGCCCTTGGTATCTCTGTGTTACTTTCTCCTGATGTTGGTGTCTATATCTGTCATTCTCTGCCGCCTTTGGAGGTGTTTCCCATTTTGACCTTTGGGTTCAGTCCATATTTGGTCACTGTTGTCCATTGTGCCCTGCCCTTGGGCAAGACATGACCAGTGTTCTCTGCCTTGCTCTTTAGTGTGCCGGGGGACACTAATGGTGAAGGTATGGCACATTAGTGTCAGATTTAAAGAACCAGACAGTGGCAGGGACAACATTTGCTACGTTTCAAGACACTTTTTTTAAAAGTTGTGATTTGGTTTCAGCAAATCAAAGTCAAAGTGGCCGTGACTCAAAAAAGGTTGAAAAACACTGCTCTGATTTGTCATATCATCACAACGATAAAGGATGTTCAAGCTGGATTTTGTTACGAAGGAAACCGTTTGGTACGTTTGATTACAATGTTTATACTGCAATGAAAAAACAAAGCATTTACCATTTACACTGTAATCACAATTGTGTACAATATCATGTAATGCAGATGTCATTATGTGTTTTTACTTCAATGCAGGCTTAGATCAGTCTTATTATAGTATCTGGGTGTTGATTTGTTTTAATAACCATAGTTTGTGTTTACCATGTCAATACCATTTGACTCAAAGTTTTATGGTATGAATGGAATTGTTGTAAAGTTGTATTTCTCTTAAACAATATAAACTTTTATTTTAAAAATGCAAGCATAATTCCACTTTTCTTTTGAGGAAACACATTTATTTCCAACCACCAACAGAAAATATTCACACAGTCTCATACATACACACGATCACAGTGGAATGGCATAATGCTGTTGCTGCAACACCCACAGGAGGGCGCTGTTCACTCCCAATACTGCCTAAGTCAAACCTGTTGGGCTGGAAAGTGTCCTAACATGTCCACACACCGCCCACACAGACGCTCGCAATAAACAAATAATACTTCATTGCCAAAAAATAATGTGTATTCTGTAAGTTTTTGGCACTCCGCTGTCATGTCCAGGGCAGGACTGGAACAGAAACATCGATTCTACAAAAATAAACGTTTGGTAATAAAGCTCATGTGTATGTAGCTGTTTTTGCATTGTTATAAAGAGCAGCCTGACATTTAATCAAATGTATGTAAAGTCATTTCCATTGGAGAAATACACATGAAGAACCAAGACAGAGCAATGTTCTTAAAACAAGATCATTATGGAATCGTTTTTATACTTTCAATTTCAATAAACTCAGTAGTACTTATTACTAATATGGTTGACTAACACATTTTTTAAATAAATATACAATAATAATGTTTAGTCAGTTTTTCATTTTGGCTGTTTAAATTCATCGAAAACTATGCTTCAGCTGTGATGTGCGTTAATTTTCCCAGATAACAGAAATTTGGATAGAAAAAAACTTGGAATTTTGCTGGAAGATATTCACAAAATTAAATAAATGTAGTTATTTAAAAGCATTCTTTAAACAAAAAAGTCAAATAAATGCATGAGTTTATGTTGGTACAAAAACCACATAAGATGAGCTTTTTTCATAAATGTCAGAGAAACATTGACTCGTAGCTTCCTTTGGCGACGCAAACAAGGGCAATGTTACTTTACTAAAAACAGTTTGGGTTTTCAAAATATAATGTAAAATCTTTCATCAATAGCATAAAACACATTCTATTTCATACCTAGGGACTTTGAATTTATTGTAGTCCATAATCCATGTTCAATTCTGTCAAAGTGGCACATTCAGCTTTTAAGTTCAGTGCTGTTTAATAATGTGCAGTCTGTTGACAACTTCTCATTCTCCCTCTGCCCAAGGCACAGTCACGGGGACATTATGGAGGTATGAGGTGTGGTAGTTTGGATACGATCCCAAAACCAGTGTGTGAAAAAGGGCCACCATTGCATCGTATTAACGTCATGGCAGAGGCAGAGTGTTGCAACTTTCTGATGAAGCACTTTCCGCGACGCTCGATGACAGATGACCTCGGAAAACTCAGCGTGCCGTGGCATCGCCTCCTCCTGCCAAACGTCTGGAGTTTCATCTGTCGACCCGGAAATGTCTCCTCTGTTCCCACGCTGGGTAAATAATGCAAAAGACACGACAAAGCTCCTCCTACATGGCTTTTTAACCACGATCTGATGATGTTTCGACTTAAAAAAAATGCCTAGAAGTTTGTTTTATTTACATGTGTTTTAAAAAGTCTGTTTGGGGAGTTTCAATTCTTTACAAAAGCAACTGAGATTCATTGAAGGTTCTTATATTATCCATGCACCTTCACTGGACTGGACTGGACTTGCTTGCATCATTTTGATTGGCTTAATTGTTCCCGTACTGCTTTACTGTCGCTGGGGCCACCTTTCAGGAGTAGTGGGCGACCACAGTGCACCACCCAGGGACCCTTCTCTCGATCTAGAGCAAAGTTCGTGGTCAAGAGTACCTAGCAGAAGGATTAGCCTATTGTTCATGTTTAAGTTCATGGGGGAAAGTGGACGACTGCCGTTTAAACACGAGGAGAAGGTCTAAACTCCATATTCAAAGGTTCCCACGCATCCGGGAATTAAAGAGCAAGTGCCATAAAGTAATACATTCTCCATACAGTTCCATTATTTTAAGTAGTGACTGCAAAGAGATCCAAAAATGTCTCAAAAATATAAAAAAGAAACTCAAAAACGGAGCCTTTGAAACTTGCAGTCCGTCCAACAACTAGACAATCTGCGCTTTGTGAATGAGAGAAGCGTGTGGGCTCACTATGGGAGTCAATGGTCGGATTTTGGGCCGGAGGGACCCGTTGCTGTTGGGGTATGACACTTGGGAGCTGTTGGTCTCGCTGTCCTGGTCCTCGGGGGGGTCCTGGCTGTTAGTGGGTCCCCCCAAGCCCTCGTCCACCTCGTCCTCGTCATAAGTGACCGGGGGGTAGGGGGGCGGGCTGCTTATGGGGGGCAGGGGCAGGGGGGTCTTGATAATGCTGCTCTGCCGGGACCCCCCGCCCTCACCGGGGATGAGCAGGGTGCCGTTGATGTGCCGGACCACCTCAGTGCTTTGGATGGGGTACGAGGTGGGCATCAGAGGGGGCTGGTACCGGGTCTCCTGCTGAAAAACACAAAGTGACATGTCATTCATACCTGTGACCACACCTCAGCAGGTCTCTGTGTTTCTTACTCCACTACATTTTTGAACTTATGGTTTTAGCGGTTACTTTGGCATGTTTATGGTGACATTCTGCTGTAAGGTTTTGAGTCCAAGTATCGGCAATTTTTTTTGTGCAAAAAATATATACATTTTAAAAAGTGTAGAAATTGATTGACAAAAAAATGAAGACAATTCACCACATTTCACTCTTTAATAGTGATTCAATAGTATCAAAAGTCAGTGTGAAATGCTTTGTACTCTAAAAGTAACATTTCAAACACATACTCATACTAAGTAGATTTTTATACGCAATACTTTAGTCATTTTGCACCTGTAGCTGTACTATTTAAACATGCTCCTGAGTACCTTAAGTTTGGCATCTCATGATCATGATCTAAAAAACCCAAAATGTTTATAAAAAACAAAATGAACAAATGTGTCTGATTCTGTTTGCCCTGGCACTTACTGAGTTTAGGCGCCATCTACTGGCTGCATAGCACTTACACAAACATAAGCGTGCGTTTATGATAAATGTGACTGAGCGAGTTAAGTTTGTAGTGATCCTGTTTAGAGGCAGAAATGCTCAGCGTGAGTTTGGTGATGATTTAAGGACTTAAAACAGCCGAAGATTCTCAGATAAGTGACGTATAAAATCAGAAAAAAACATCTATGGAGGGAGTTCAGCAGGGAGTGTTTTTGACGGTCGAAGGGAGAGGACTTTCTCACCAGCAATCCTCAAAATAGTGTGAATGAAGCTACCTAACTCCAGGTATGTTTTTGATTGAACATTGTTAGAACATGGTTAAAGCTCAAAAAGTCACTGTTGAGAGAATTCCCTTTTAGTAACAAAATAGTTCTTCTTTCAGCACTGGACAGGGGTTCACTGTAAATCTGTCCATTGTCCTCATATGAACAATCCATATGATCAAAATTGTGTCAAAACCAGTCAACTTTTAACTGTATACTATGTACTGTGTACTTATGAACCACTCTGAGTTCATTGTTTTTGTTTTGATGAGAAGTAAAACCACATTTACATACTTTTGAGATTTTCGGAGTTTAAAGCGCATTCAAGACATTCAGACATTGTTCCTTCAAGAATTTTTTGTGCAACATAGGCTTGTGAGGGAATTTGTTCGGTCCAGTTACATTTATAACATAACACCAAACAGTAGCCAACCGTTACCAAGTTAAGCTCGTTGACTCACATGGAAATGAATCCTGTTTAAGCAAGGATTCTGTTTAAATGACACACAATGACAGCATCTGATGACAGGTGAGGAGGCAAGGGAGATATACACAGCTACATTTGAGCACAAAGGCATTCAAAGTGCAAATGATGACGGATCTAACCGCTGTTGCAACCTGCCACACTGCTGTGACTCGAGTGGACGATGAGGATGAAGTGTCCTGCCTGCGCCCTGACACATGTTTAACCCACAACACAACTGCGTGACCCCCTGACCCGCCCCACGTCTGAAGGGGGTTTCACTGAGAGCAGGCCCTGTCTTCGCCTGTGTGAGCCCGGGACACCCCCCGCAGTCACTCTCACTAACCTCCTGATCCAGTTTTACACAGATACCACTCGGTTTCATCATGCCAAGACTTGTGGGTGCTCGTCTCACCTGAGTTCAAACTTCAAACTGTTGCTGGTGCTTGAAATGCAAAACTGAAACTGGTACTCTCACTCACACAAGCCACACTCCCACTGGACACAAAGAGGGTTAGAGCTAACTACCTGATATGGTTATTTGTTGGTTTCATATCATATTTCTTGGCAAAACCTAGAAACTGTTTATATAATATACAGTGGTGGAAAGAGTACTGCAGATGTACACTCTAACTGAAAGTACAGATACATGGGTAATAATGTACTCAATTGCAAGTACAAGTTCTACTGCCAAAAATGTACTTCAGTAACAATTAAAAATTCTACTCAAAGTACTAGCTACTATTTTTTTAACACAATTTTAGTAGCTTTTTCTATCAATACTTTTGTACATTATATTGAAGACTGAAATAGTTTTAACTGAATGAAGTTGTTTTAAAGCACAGTTCACACGCTGAGTCTCTGGCCAATCAGAGCGGGAGATGCAGTGTCCTTTTTAAATGGAGCGGTTACAGCTGTGAGACAACCGCACATTATGTGACTGGGACTCAGAGCTCACATGGTTTTAAATATAACAAATTACAATTAACTGTTGAAATGTGACATGCTAAACTGTGCATGTTACAAAAGTACATGTTTAAAAAAATCTGCCCAAAAAAGTGTAATAAGTAATAATCTAATCAATTACAATAACGTAATTAGTTACTTTCTATCCCCGGTGATATAGTGCATATGAAGTTGAAACCATACTTCGAACAATCTTCTTGTGAGGGGTACGTTTTATGCAATAATATGGAATATTATGACCAAACGGTAAACACCAGGAAGAGCTCCTTTCATTCATTCATTCATTCATTCATTCATTCTCTACCGCTTATTCCCGTTAGGGGTCGCGGGTGACTGGAGCCTATCCCAGTGACTTTGGGCCTTAGGCGGGGTACACCCTGGACAGTGGCCAACTCGTCGCAGGGCTGACACACAGAGACAGAGACAAGGACAGACAACCATTCACTCTCACATTCATTCACTAGGGACAATTTAGAGTTGTCAATTAACCTGTACAGTCATGTCTTTGGACGGTGGGAGGAGCCGGAGAACCCGGAGAGAACCCACGGTAACACGGGGAGGACATGCAGACTCCACCCAGAGAGATCGTGTGATGTTAGGGTGGTTCAGGATTCGAACCTACGATGTTGGGGTGGTCTGGGATTCGAACCCACGATCTCCTTATTGAGAAGCAGAAGCTCTAACCGCTAACCGTGCACCCCAGGAAGAGCTCCTTCTCCAGGCCAAACAAGTCCATTTTGTGCACATGCAAGCCCGCTCAGAAAAGGCAAAAGGTTTTCATGCATTTTTAGTGCAATAAAAACAAAAATAAAACCAAATGAAACACTTTTTTAGTCTATTTTTGGGCTAAAAAGTTACACGGTTGGGCTTTAACAGGTAAGCCAGTTCTAAAGTTTCCTCGAGAAGGGATGGAGTCATTTTGATTGCACATAAATATTTGGCTTTTGAAAACACTGCTACACAAGGAGTAAAACATAAGGCCTGATGAACTGACAGCATAAGAAACAGAACTGTTAATGGACCACGGTGCCAGCGGTGCAGTATCATAATACCATGTGAACGGTTCACTGTGGAAATCCCAACAAATAAAGGAACAGACATGTCCAAAGCTTCAAATGCATACTTACTGATACTAAAAGTAGTATTGGAACTAGATAAACATTTTTAACAAGTATCAATAAAAAAACCTTCCCCAAACAGTTTTAGGAAAGAGTAAAACATGGAAACATAAAGAAAGTATTATTTTGTGTTGAGAATTAGTCTATTGTCTAAAAAAATTTGTTTTTATCACTGTATTGAGTATTGAGCCTATTCCTATCAACATTCATTTTCAAATGTTTGTATCGTGACATACTTTTCATGTTCAAGACCCAAGAAGACAGTTGGAGGACACTTTCATTTTTGGGAACAGGGAACAGTGTTGAATTATTCTCATTCTCACCAGGGACATGTTGCTGTTGCGGACGTAGTTCTCCACGCGCAGTCGGTTCTCCTCGTCCCGGTCCAGCAGCAGCCTCTCTCTCAGTCTGCGGGAGTTGTTGTGCAGGACTGGTCTGCCCAGGTAGTCTACGGCCCCCCCTCCGCCGCCCCCGCCCCGGCCTGAGATGGTGGAGTGGCTGTCCCGGCAGTACGCGTGCTCCTGGGGGGTCAGATGACAAGCCCGGGTTACATTCTCAGACGCTCAGGTATGTACTTCCTTCATCAGATAAGAATTATTTATGTCAGGCCAGTCCGTAGCTGTGAAATAGTTCTGTTTGGATTTACATTTCTGAGTCGAGTCGAGAGCGCAGTGTGAATAGGCACAAATCGTAAAAGTATTGTCATATCCTCCACAAACAACAAAATGTCCTTTCTTATTCTGTAAAAAAAACTGCTAACCCTGCACAAACATGCTCTGATTCTTTTATTAGTTTACTGATTCATGGGCCTATTTTGGTGTTTCTGTCAGTTCTCCTGGACTCCTTAAAATGTGAACTTTGAACAGAATATTATCATTAAAACTCAAATCTAACTACAACTGCAATTTGATATTTTTCCTGAATTGTCAAGCCCTATTTTTGTTGTAATATGGCTATCACAAATCGCTTGCACTCTTTACAAAACTATTCATCACTTTAGTCTGAAAAACTGATGAATGTTTGAAAAATCTTTGTGAACAAGACTTTGAGACCCTCCTTGTAGAAAGGAAACTTTGTGGTTAAAATATAAACACAGTCATCAGATACACAAACCTAACCCTCATCAAGACACAACCTTCAGTGAGCTGTGAGAGTCTCTGATGGACTGAGAGTGAACTATGAGCGGCAAATCTGTAAACAACATTACACAAATATCATTTATGTAACAAAAAGCTCTTTTAACATTTACTTTTTTGCAGGGGGTCTCAGTGTTTCAGACTTCCTGGCCCATGTTTTCACCTCAGAAGTCTTTGCGCTGTGGTTTTCAGCACTTCTGCGTCTGATAATGTCCTCATATTGACTTGTGTGTGTTTTGTGGTGTCCTGTGTCGCTGTGGGTCCCACTGTGCAGGGTTTATGTGCACAGACTGTAGTACATGCACAGAGAGGGTCACAGTTCAAATCTGTGTTTAAATAATCGATTATTGTGTTTCAAGAACTGCAAAAAGTGTTTTAAAGGTGTTATTTGAGCAGTAAGGCTTGAAAATGGATGGAAATGGAAGGGTTTGCTCCATGAGTGGCAAGCTTCAGCATTTGTGCCAACATTTTGACATTAGTGCCAGAGTGATTAAAATAAGAAAGATAATAATGTTGACATGGTTGATTTACAAATAAATACTCGCAGCTCATTTTTAAAAGTTGAAATAGCAACTTACATCATATTTGAACCAAAAATGGAACCCTAATATCTTATTAAAGGTGCTGTACCTCATTTTTAAAGTCTTAAAAACATGAAAAACAGACAGTTCAATTATTTGCATCTAATCAATTAATGAAATAATCATCAACTCATTTAATAATCAAATAACTGTCAATATATAGGTTCCAGTAAGCTGACAAAAGAAGTGATCTGACTCACATTGAGAAGCACATGCACAGACGTATCTCCAGCAAGTTCTCAAACACCAACACTACAGCTTTATCTGGGTCAAATTTAGTAAAAATGTCTTCATCACATGACATTCTAAACAACTAACTGATTAGTCAAAAGGATAATTGCTAAACTACTCGATTCAGCAAAATGATGGTCAGTTGCAGTCCACGTGTGTTACTCTTTCATTGCATTCCCGTCATCTTAATTCATACTGTGGCGAGTTTATGAGCACTTTTCACAACAGCTAGCATGCTAACAGCACACTTTCTGCTTTGTACATTAAAGCGCTCTATAATTAGACGCAGGCAGCACACAGTGGTCTCGTTCTGACCCTATGAGCTGCTTTTACAGTATATCTGAAACTAAACAGGTACAGCCCCTTTAAATGACTTATGTGCAGGACTTTGGAGTTGCAAAAACTCTTGATGGATTTATTATCTATTTAAATGTATACATAAAGTATAAAGGCCTTATTGACCTCATTCTGCCCCGCCCACTTTTGCAGTTTTTTGCACTTCCGTCTGTAAACGCACTTCAGTTTGACGAGAACTCCGTTAAAGCTAATGACGAACGAGGGAAAAGTCTCACCGTTAAAATGTTACATAAAGTAGATTGATTTGTGTGAAATGTTTAATGAACACGAGCAACAACAAGTCAACAACGCACCGATTTCCTGGTCAGTCTGAAAACGGCTTTTTAGTCCATGTAGAACTTATTTTCTGTTGAGCTCGTCTGCTCCATGTAAACTAATACAACAGAAACAAGACGGCGGCGCGTACGGCAACTTCTGGAATAAGGTGAATATTGTAGCTTTTTTTTAAAACTCTTCACAATCACTAAGCAATAAGAAAAATGTTAGTTAGCCAAACCATAATAAAATGGATGCACTACATTGAGAGACATGCAGCTCAGAGGATGGCTCAGAACTTGGCTGTTTGGCATGCAGACAGTAAAGCCTCTCTCCCGGGCCCCGGGCCCACATGCACAGTTACATAGAGACTGACCCCGAGGGACGACAGGCTGGTCCTCAGGGTGCCCTCCACCCGCAGTGGTATGTTCTCCTCCGTCTGCAAGCACAACCAGCAGAAAAAATACAACTTTACAACGCCTTCATGTCAGAGCTGAGGTTAATCCTCTGACATGAGAACTCCAACATTGATTTCAGAAAAGCTAGACTTACTCTAAAATGCCCAGATAAGCCTTTAATGGAAAAAGTAAATGTCTTTCTAAATATTGTGTTAAATTGTCTTTTTTTGTTTTTTGTTTTTTTGCTGTTTAAAGTCTGATTTTCAATGAGAATTTTCCCTACAGACAACCACTCAGGAAAGATGGTTTATGTAATTCCATCTCATCTTCTACAGAACGCTGCAACTAAACCACTCAGTTTAAAGTGCGTATGACAGGCTTTTATGGTTTTCTAATTTTGACTTTATTTAATGTATTAATACTTGTTGTAAACATAAATTATAGTTTTACACAAATCAAGTAGCTGTTTGTGGAGAAAAGTTGAAAAACCTGTTGAAAAATACAGGAAGTAAACGAATTGATGACATCACACTGGGGAGACAAAGGTTATGCATAATTTACACAAAATAAACTACTTTTTTGACCCTTTAAACATTAATTCAACAAAATAAAGGTGTTCACATCTATTTTTATTTGTGAAATCAAAAAAATGTGACATTAGATGAGTGGCCCAGTTTACAGTGTTGTTGCTATGGTAATTTCCTAGCGTGATGTCATCTTTTACAACCAGGAAGTAAAATTAAAAAGCTAAAAATTGCGAAAACTGTGTAAAATTTGTAAAGAATTTTAGCTAATTTTGAAATATGTTTATCTGAACTGCATTTTGGTTAAATGAGTGTCCAACCTGTCATGGGCCCTTTAAGCCAAGTAGATTTCCAAAGTATAAAATATAGTAAAGATGAATCCTTTGAATTTTTTATTGCTAATCTTTCGTTCCAAGTGTATGCCTTTCCTCCAGATGAAGAAAGGACGTTAATAAAGTCCCAGGTTGTCTCACAGAAAGTCTAACAGTCTTACAGTAAAACATAAGAGGCTCAGTAGAAGCCACACATATGCAGCGATAATAAGATCTGATTAAGCTGACTGTGAGGCGTACCGCTCCTCTGGCGTCGGTGCTGACAGAGTTCATCCTCCTGATAGAGGCCTGTCGAGAGAGCGTGCTGATCTCCTGCCTGTCACACAACACACACACGTTCAGCGTCAAAACAGCAGAAAAAACACAGACACATTAGACTTATTACATTTTCTGTATTTGTAGGTTGATTTGGAAAGTAACAAAGTATGTGTACTGTACAAAGTCGACTTTTTAGCTTTATCTGCTTTACTTACGTTTCTGGTGACATTTACCTTTTACTCCCTGTATTACTAAAAGAAGCTTGCTACATTACAATAGTATAAATTCAGTGTAATTAATTCATGTTAAAGCCCATAATGAAATGGATTCAAGTTTTTACTTTTTAAATTAAATTTAAGTAACAGAGTTTCAGAAGCACTTTTACCAGTTTATTTTTATTTTAGAATTACACTTTTACTTGAGTAGTGCACTTTTGAAACCTCTGTTTATTTTCATTGGAAAGCATATTCTTTGGTTGGAGGATTGTGAATACTTACAAATAAAAAATACTATACTAATTTAGCCTCAAAACAGATTAAAATATATTGAACTGGTCAGAAAAACATGTTATAGACATGTTAAATCAATCTAAACTGGAAAAAAACAATGAAATCAAGATGAATCTTGTGAATTCAAGCCCTTTTCTCAAACGTCTAACTCTCTGTTGTGTATTTCATTTTTACCCTAACACACACTGCAGTACAGACGTCACACTTCTCACTTACAGTTCCTCTAACTTTACTTATCAGGTTACACACATTTGTAAGACTTCTCCATTACAGTCAATATATTTGTACTTTGACAAAAATAGCGTTATGTACTTCTTCTCGGTGAGTTCTCTCTTGAGTTTCTTGTTGCTGCGCTTGTGATGACAGGTCACACTGACGATGACGATGAGCATGAGCAGCAGAAGCCCTCCAGCCGCAGACCCCACCACGATCATCAGCATGTTCTCCATCGGCCACGACTGCTTGACCGACTCTGGGAGAACAAACCACACCAGACAGCCTTTTAAATGTTTCCTTCTCACTAAAGATGAATGAAAGTGAAGTACATTTGAGTTGATCCTGACAAAAATGCATAGGTTTTTTAAAATTCAGATGACAATATGCAGATGATATTGTGGGAATCTGTCTTAAATAAGATCAAATATCACACGAAATGAGAATGGACTGTAATTGTGCAGAAATATCACAATTTATACTCCTTTTTAATTATTTTATTCAACTTGTGCTTTACGTCTGTTTTTCTTAAGACTAAATGCCGCCTGACAGTTATCTCTCTCACAACAGATCATATCGTAGTTTACCATGCTCACCACAATCACAAATATTATAATCTTGGCCAATAACTCGGAACACAAATGTTAGTTCCTGTAAAAGTTATCCAAAAATTTGCATTATGTTTTTTTGTCTAATATTAATGCTAAATATAATATAAAAACAATACCCAGATCCTCTTAATCAATGCCAATATTAGTATTGAAAATAAATACTCTACTGGGGAAAATCACATAAACATGACAAAACTGATCTTTTCTGAACAGTTTTAGAATTGCCTGGCTCTTTCTATTGAGGGGCGCTTATCGAAAACATACATGAAGCAGAGTGGATTACTCAGATCGATGCATTTAGAGGCGCTTGAGCAGAGAGCAGAGCGCTTCCTGGTGGTGGAACCTTTCACTGTTCAAAGAATGGTTTGTTTTAAACTTTTCATTCTGAAACCCATGGATGAAAAGAATGAGATCTACTACAGTTTGCCTGGTATCAGTATCTGCACTTGGTATCGGCAAATACTGACAAAGAACCATTATTATTTTGTGTTGAAAAATGCTATTTCTAAACTACTGAGTTGTTATTGTGGTACCAACATTTTACACTGGTACCTATCATGCAGCACTTACTTAAAGGGCCTATGACAGGTTGGACGACTCATTTAACCAAAGTGTAGTTCAGATAAACATATTTCAAAATTAGCTAAAATGCTTTACAAATTTCACACCGGTTTCGCAATTTTTAGCTTTTTAATTTTACTTCCTGGTTGTAAATGATGACATCACGCTAGGAAATTACCATAGCAACAACACTGTACACTGGGCCAAAACTCATCTAATGTCACATTTTTTTTATTTGACAAATAAAAATAAATGTGAACACCTTTATTTTGTTGAATCAATGTTTAAAGCGTCAAAAAAGTAGTTTCTTTTCTGTAAATTATGCACAATCTTTGTCTCCCCAGTGTGACGTCATCAGTGGTGTTTACTTCCTGTATTTTTCAACAGGTTTTTCAACTTTTCTCCACAAACAGCGACCCGATTGATGTAAAACTATAATTTCTATTTACAACAGATATTAATTCACTAAATAAAGTCAAAATTAGAAAATCATAGAAACCTGTCATACGCCCTTTAAGTTTAGTTTATGCAGTTATTACAGTATTTATTGCTAGTGTATTATTACCTCGCTGATCCTATTTCCATCTGTATTCAGTGCATTGCTTTTAATCTGAAATACCACCAATTTAAAACCAAGTTCTATCAATATTCATGTCGTTCACCACTGATGGATGCAGCTAGCATGTGTCCTGTGCCAGTGCCGTGTGCAGCGAGTGTGTCATCACCTCCTACAGCGACCTGGACCTCGGCCTTCCCCACGCCGAGCACGTTGTTGGCCACACACTGGTACGTCCCTGCGTCGGACATGCTGAGAGGACGCTCGAACACAAGCGTGCCGTCAGGCTGAGGAACGGCTCCTTTAGGCACCTCTTTACCGTCTCTGAAACACACCAGAGAAACCATGTGTAATAAACATGATTCACCACTGGACCAGACACAATCAGTACAATTAGTCACACGAGTAGTACTTTTACCTCTGCTTGGGGAACATTTGGTTTGACATGAACTTCAAATTGTAAATCTGATTTACTCCGAGACTCTTACATTTACTTTTACTTGAGAAATTTCTTGGACCACTACTGTGTACTTTTACTCTCAATATTATTTTGAGTATTTTCAGTAAATAAGTACTAGTAAAACAAGCTGTCTTACTTGAGTATAACATTTGACTAGTACCCCCCAGTGAGAGTTTCACTGGATCAAAATAAAGACAAAAATGAAGTCAAAAGTAAAGTAGAAGTAAAACAGGTAGGAACAGCTACTTAAGTATAGTTATTCATTTAATAGTATTTCAGAATCAGAATCAGAAAGCGATTTATTGCCATTGTCATTGAAATTCACAAACGTAGGAACTTGCTTCGGCGTAGGTGCAACATAAAGCAATGGATAAAATATAAAATATATATAAAAAGGCATGCATAAAATTAAGAATAAAATAAACTAAGATAGACTGAGACTATATACAGAATACAGAATTTGTCCCCAAAAAAAACAAAAAAAAAACAACAACAACAAAAAAGAAAGAAAGAAATGCAGATGTCCTGGTAAAAAGCTTTAAAGTTTGTGGTCAAAAACATTCTAAATTCTGAATTTGAGGCAAAAGTAAAGTGGAATGTGATTTCAAAGCACAATCTGAGAGTTAAAGGTCCCATAACATGCAAAATGGACTTTTCAGAGGTTTTAACCTTCCTACAGTGCTATTTGGGCCGCGTATGTGTGCCCAAAGTGGTTTTTTGATTGATTCCCTCATGTTTTCGCTAGAGAACTGTCTTTTCCGTCCCCCTCGGCTGAGCAGCAGACGGGGGCTCATCCCATGGATGACGTGGTGTTTAAGCCACGCCTCCAGGAAGCGCGCAGCCGCAGAATAAAAACAGCTAATGCTAATGCTACACAGTAATTACACGATGGATACGACAGATCGAAGAGTTAGCTTGTTATTTACCAAACGGCAACGTCCGTCGTCGAGGCCCTGGAGCACGTCAAACTCCAGGTCAGATCCAGGACGTAGGACTCAGCACGACGCACCGTCAGGACGGATAAAAGGTTTATTCCCGTGTTTGTGTATCGCTGTCATAGAACTATAATAAAACCTGGAAGATGAATCCAAGATGGCCGTCTTGTTTATCCCTATGGAGAGTGCTCATTGGCGCATGACCCCAAAAAAGTTTCTTACTTCCGCATTTACTTCCTGATACGGCGGCTGACATCTTTGTTTTACTTCCTGAAACGATGGCTGCCATCTTTGTTTTACTTCCTGAAACGGAGGCTGCCATCTTTGTTTTAGGGCGCCACGTGACGACAATCCCCCACTTCATATAAAAACGGTAATTTGTGTGATTTTAGAAACGGTAGAAAAGAACATTTCCTTCTATTTTATTTAAATACCGATAATAATTCAGTACTGTCTGCAATTATAATGTGACATTTTAGAAAAAGGCTGGTTCCAAGAGGCTGCAGTACCTCACACGGCCACAAATCAATCTGGGACCACAGACAGAGGGGGCGTACCTTATCCAGTTCATTTAATACATCCATGATCGCTGTTTACCGGAGCACACGGCGCATGCGCACTATCTCCGCTCTAGGCTTTGGCACGAGTTGGGCGGGGGGAGGCGCGCGAGTTGGGCGGGGGAGCAGCCTGCTCTCTGTTCGGGGGGGGTCAGATCTCAGAGTGAGCCGTTTGGTTTTGCAAGGAGGGGGGCCAGTCCAAGAAATGGGTGTTTTTTGGAAACTGTTATGTTATGGATATTGCACAACGCAAAAATGTATCAACAAAGCCCTTAGAATAGACTGTGTAAAGGGCAAAATAGCAGAATATGGGACCTTTAACCTCAGAATATCACAAAATGAAAAACCATGATGAAGGTGAAGCCCTGATTGTTTGGTTTTACTGAACAAATACTTACAGAAAGGCTAATACCCCAAAAAACATTTTATCAAAGTTGTATCAAATTTAGAAAATATTTTAAATCTAAATCCGATGTTGTAGAAAAAAGTCAAAGTAACTGACATCTCTACCCCGGAAATTTAAAATTGTAACTTATTTTTGTTATAAAGGTATGAATGTTGTATGGTCGACTTCATTTCTGATGACAGAGCATGTTACAAATTCAGTTTGTTTTGGGATATTACTAAATAATGTATGATGTCTAAATGTTTATCCTGAAATATATCTGCATGTGCAACAGCCAGATAAACATTCATTGCAATGTTTAAAGGTCCCATATTCTGCTCTTTTCCCCTTTCCACAGTCTATTCTAAGGGCTTTGTTGATACATTTTTGTGTTGTGTAATATCCATAACATAACTCAGATTCACGGTCACACACTGGATCTTGTTCTGTCGTACAATCTACACATTGACAGCGTGTCCGTGGGTGATGCAGTAGTTTCTGATCACTGTCCAATTGTGTTCGACTTTATTTTAAATGACTGCGTTAACTTTCAGCCCGCTGCACGCTTGTGTCGCTGCCTCAAGCCCGACACGGCAGCTTTTTTCTCCTCTGTCTTTCCCTCGTGCATGAACAGGGACAGTGTCACGGTAGCACTGGACACAGAGGACTTAATGACGCAGTTCCAAGTCGCGTCGTGCAATGCCCTGGACAGTGTGGCTCCGCGTAAAGTTGTGCGCCCTAGAACCAAACCCAGACCGTGGTTAAACGACATCACGCGTGAAGCTCGGCGCGTGTGTAGAAGGGCAGAGCGCAAGTGGAAATCAGATAGACTACATGTGTCCTATGATATTTTGAAAGAGAGCTGGCACAATTATCAAAAACTTGTTAATACGGAAAAAATGAAATACTTTTCCGATGTGGTTTCCAGAAATGTAAAAAATCCCCGCGTTCTTTTTAAAACCATTGGGGCTGTTCTTAACCCTGTCCAGTCCACTGTTTTAGAGCCGTCATCTGAAGTCTGTAATAAGTTTATTTTGTTTTTTATGGAAAAAGTTGCCAACATTAGAGCAAATATTGTGACCACCCTGTCTAATCCTTCACCTGACATGATCTGCTCACATGTGCTTTTTAACTTTGAGCCTGTAACTTTGGACTATCTTTCAAATGTGGTTAGTAAACTGAAACCTTCGTCTTGCTCAACCGACCCTGTCCCACCACGTCTCTTCAAAGAAGCGTGGACAACCATTGGCTCCAGCGTCCAAAAAATTATTAATAGCAGCCTTGGTTCCGGTGTTGTGCCCCTGTTTTGTAAGGAGGCTGTGATTGAACCCCTGTTAAAAAAACCCGGCCTGGACACGTCAGTTGTCTCCAACTATAGACCTATATCCAAACTTCCCTTTATCGCAAAGATTCTGGAGAAGTGTGTCCTTTTACAGTTACAGTCATTTCTAGAAGCACATGGCACTTTTGACATCTTCCAATCGGGCTATAAAGCATTGCACAGCACAGAGTCTGCACTTTTAAAGGTTTTTAATGACCTGTTTTTAGTGACTGATTCTGGTGATTCTGCCATTTTAGTGCTTTTAGACTTGACTGCTGCCTTTGACACAGTTGACCACACAACTCTTTTAAATCGTTTGGAAAACTGTGTTGGTGTCAGGGGGACCGCCCTCGAGTGGTTCAGGTCCTTCCTCAGTGGGAGATGCTGCTCGGTCAGACTGGGGGACTCCACCTCGTCCACCGTCCCTCTGACCTGCGGAGTCCCCCAGGGGTCAATCCTGGCGCCCGTTCTCTTTGCACTGTACCTTCTCCCTCTGAGTGAAATCTTTAAAAAACATGGCATACATTATCACTTCTACGCGGATGATTGCCAAATCTACCTGCCACTCAAAAAACATAGCTCCTGCCCCCTGACACCTCTCTTGGAATGTCTTAGTGACGTCAAGGTTTGGTTGGCTCACAATTTTTTAAGTTTAAATGAGGCCAAAACAGAGGTCATTGTGTTTGGGAACAATGACCCCCTCATGGACCTGGGCCCACTCACACAGCAAGTAAAACATTCTGTCACCAACCTTGGCGTCACTATTGACAGTGATTTTAAACTTAACAAACATGTGAACGCGGTCGTCAAATCTGGCTTTTATCATTTGAGGCTTTTATCTAAAGTCAAACCTTTTTTATCTTTTAAATCCTTTGAACAAGTCTTACACGCTTTTATCTCATCTCGTTTAGACTACTGTAATGCACTTTTTTACAGCATCAGCCACCATGCACTTTCCCGCTTACAGTTGGTCCAAAATTCTGCAGCGCGCCTTTTAACAGGAACCAGAAAACGAGAGCACATAACTCCGATTTTAGCGTCTTTGCACTGGCTTCCTGTTCATTTTAGAGTTGATTTTAAAATTTTATTGTTTGTTTTTAAAGCTTTGAATGGACTGGCCCCACAGTACATCTCGGACCTCATCCAAATGTATCGCCCCCTTCGTACTCTGAGGTCCGAGGGCCAGCTCCAGCTCGTGGTGCCTAAGACGAGACTTAGAACCAGGGGGGACAGGGCCTTCTCTGTGGTCGGCCCCAAACTCTGGAACGCTCTGCCTCCTCACGTGCGAACAGCCCCCACAGTGGAGTTTTATTTTTATGGTTTTATCTTTCTGCTAGGATTTGATTTTACTGGTTTTACAAGCCGTAAGATCAAATTGAGTTGTTATTATGTACTTTGTTTTGCCGTTTTATGTTTGTCTGTGCAGCACTTTGGAAACAGTTATGTTTATGAAATGTGCTATACAAATAAAGTGGATTTGGATTTGGATTTGGATAACAGTTTCCAAAAAACACCCATTTCTTGGACTGGCCCCCCTCCTTGCAAAAGCAAACGGCTCACTCTGAGATCTGACCCCCCCGAACAGAGAGCAGGCTGCCTCCCCCGCCCAACCCGTGACGAGGCCTAGAGCGGAGATAGTGCGCATGCGCCGTGTGCTCCGGTAAACAGCGATACACAAACACTGAATAAACCTTTTATCCGTCCTGACGGTGCGTCGTGCTGAGTCCTACGTCCTGGATCTGACCTGGAGTTTGACGTGCTCCAGGACCTCGACGACAGACGCTGCCGTTTGGTAAATAACAAGCTAACTCTTCGATCTGTCGTATCCATCGTGTAATTACTGTGTAGCATTAGCATTAGCTGTTTTTATTCTGCGGCTGCGCGCTTCCTGGAGGCGTGGCTTAAACACCGCGTCATCCTTGGGAAGCGCGTCATCCTTGTGAGGAGCCCCCGCCTGCTGCTCAGCTGAGGGGGACGGAAAAGACAGTTCTCTAGTGAAAACATGAGGGAATCAATCAAAAAACCACTTTGGGCACAACATACGAGGCCCAAATAGCACTGGAGGAAGGTTAAAACCTCTGAAAAGTCCATTTTGCATGTTATGGGACCTTTAAATCTTCCTTGACAGCTTAGAAAAGACACAAAACTTAAAACTTTCAAGTGCTTTTATATCTTGACCTCCTCTATCTTTTCTATTGTCTGTGAGTTACATTAAACCTGTTTAATTTACATATTTGCAGTACAAACATTACAAGTCTGTATTTTTAGGTTTTTATTCAACAACTGGCCACCTTCAATGAACTTGAATGCAAAAGCTGACATCAAAGCATTTTGAAGTTTTGGATTGATTCCTAACTATTTGAGTTAATCCTGTGTTGTCCTGCATTTAGGGCTTGACTGCTCAGAACAGTTTGTTTTCACCTGCCCCCTATCCCCGCCCACATGCCTGTATTAGTTGTGATTGTTTGAAAATGTAAGACTCTGAAAGACACATGCAGAGTTCTAAAATGTTACGTGCCACTTTTCAAACCTAAAAAGAAAACATTTAACACTAGATCCATTTCAATAATGAGAATATAAGAAAAACTGCCATTTTAAGTGAACTAGGATTAGACTAGTACCAACTGGGTCCGAACCAAGTGGGTTAGAGAGGTAACTCCAGGGCTGTTTTCACTATGAAGCTGGAGACAGATCGCCATGGCAACAGGCCCTGAACTCAAGCTTCTCTGGACCAGGTTAAGATGCCAAATACGATAAGAACGGCTCTTAAACCAATCAGAGACAAGAGTCTAGGTGCTGCGAGCAGCCGAGGTGAGACAGAGAAGTGAAGAAATGCATGTGACGATCTGTATTATTTTATATCAATGAACATTGACATATTAAGAGGAGGCTACACTCTTGTGGCTGTGATTGGCCGCTGCAGACCCTGCACTGTTTGTCGACGGGTAAGAGAAAATTTTAAGTTCAGCCAGCTTGGTAGTCAGTGTTGGGTAAGTTACTTTGGGTAGCTACTAACTTAGCTACTGCCTCAATAAAGCAATTAAGTTACATTACTTTGGGATTACATTATTTATAATATTGTATAAATCAATCAAATATTTGCTTTTACGTTTTATTAATGACATTTAAACTTAGATAAATGACAAATACGAAATTGTCTGAAAAGGCATCAACAATAGAAATATGTAACACGCTGCTACGAGCTGCTGATCTCTGACTCTGAAGTGTCACTGACAGTAGAAGTCAGGCCTGTGGGGTTTTCACTTTGAGAACATGCAGTGTGTTCCTTGTTCAGGCTGTGTCCTGCAGAAGAAGGCTTTATTTCTTCCTAAACAATATTGTTGGTGTTTTGTTATGGCCTGTGGGCCATAAGATGAACAGGCCTGCTCTGTATGTTAACATTTCACATAATTGTTTCAAAATCATTTTGAGATTGAATTTTATTTCAAATGTGCAAACATAAGCCACAAGTCAATGTCACAGATAACGACATCACAAGAGCACAAGTCAGAACAAAACATTCTGTGCATCAGCTTTATGTTCAAAAATGAAAGGAAATAAGTGTCATTTAATCCCAGCCCCTTTCCTCATCATAACTGAAAAGGAAAAAAAAACAGTTTCCAGTTTTAATCTGTTTTATATTATATAATAAACAACACAAAAACATGCAGTATCATTGTGATTCTGCTGTGCTCTGAACATAAGTGTAGGTCAAGAATCCCTTGGACTCTTCTTAACGGCAGGTGACGCACAACCCTGATTGAGAAACACTCTCCTACAACTATCAAACTTTTGAATGACTATTATCTGATTAATTATTGAAACATGCTTTATTCCTGGCATTGTGACTCAGGGTTTGGAAATAGCTATGAGCAACTCTTTCCTTTTTTTGCGTTGTTGTTGTCATGGCAGCACTTCGTACGTTCTACTTCCTAACACCACTGTAACATTATAACTTCATTTCACAGAAACGCCCAGTACTTTTTGCATATTCAGCACATTTCTTGATAACATCTTGCACCCAAACTTCCTATATATTTTTCTCTGAATCTCGCACCCCCCTCCCCTTCGTGTGAAACTGTCTCTCTGCTCCAGGCACAAGCTGCAACAAGACACTGATACTGAGAGAGAGAGAGAGAGAAGAGAGACAGAGAGAGAGAGAGAGAGAGAGAGAGAGAGAGAGAGAGAGACAGAGAGAGAGAGAGAGAGAGAGAGAGACAGAGAGAGAGAGAGGGAGAAATGAGTGAGAGAGAGATAAATGAGTGAGTGAGTGAGAGAGAGAGAGAGAGAGAGAGAGAGAGAGAGAGAGAGAGACAGAGAGAGAGAGGGAGAAATGAGTGAGAGAGAGATAAATGAGTGAGTGAGTGAGAGAGAGAGAGAGAGAGAGAGAGAGAGAGAGAGAGAGAGAGAGAGAGAGAGAGAGAGAAGAGAGAGAGACAGAGAGAGAGAGAGAGAGAGAGAGAGAGAGAGAGAGAGAGAGAGAGAGAGACAGAGAGAGAGAGAGAGAGAGAGAGAGAGATAAATGAGTGAGTGAGTGAGAGAGAGAGAGAGAGAGAGAGAGAGAGAGAGAGAGAGAGAGAGAGAGAGAGAGAGAGAGAGAGAGAGAGAGAGAGAGGGAGAAATGAGTGAGAGAGAGATAAATGAGTGAGTGAGTGAGAGAGAGAGAGAGAGAGAGAGAAGAGAGACAGAGAGAGAGAGAGAGAGAGAGACAGAGAGAGAGAGAGGGAGAAATGAGTGAGAGAGAGATAAATGAGAGAGTGAGTGAGAGAGAGAGAGAGAGAGAGAGAGAGAGAGAGAGAGAGAGAGAGAGAGAGAGACAGAGAGAGAGAGAGGGAGAAATGAGTGAGAGAGAGATAAATGAGTGAGTGAGAGAGAGAGAGAGAGAGAGAGAGAGAGAGAGAGAGAGAGAGAGAGAGAGAGAGAGAGAGAGAGAGAGAGAGAGAGAGAGAGAGAGAGAGAGAGAGAGAGAGAGAGAGAGAGAGAGAGAGAGAGAGAGAGAGAGAGAGAGAGAGAGAGAGAGAGAGACAGAGAGAGAGAGAGAGAGAGAGAGAGAGAGAGAGAGAGACAGAGACAGAGAGAGAGAGACAGAGGGAGAAATGAGTGAGAGAGAGATAAATGAGTGAGTGAGTGAGAGAGAGAGAGAGAGAGAGAGAGAGCGAGAGAGAGAGAGACAGCGAAATGAGTGTGTGTGAGAGAGAGAGAGAGAGAGAGACAGAGAGAGAGACAGAGAGAGAGACAGAGAGAGAGAGCGAGACAGAGAAATGAGTGTGTGTGAGAGAGAGACAGAGAAATGAGTGTGAGAGAGACAGAGAGAAATGAGTGAGAGAGAGAGAGAAAGAATGAGAGAGACAGAGACAGAGAGACAGAGAGAGCCAGAGACAGTGAGACAGGCCTCTGCTCTGACTGTTTAGTTTTCCTTTAAGGAGGTCGAGGAGGAAGGGAGAGAGAAAACAGGTTCACCCGGTCTGCAGCTGAACTTAGCAAGAAAGCCCAAAAAGCTGAAAGTAACTTGAGACTCGCAGCGCTGGTCTTGTTTGTAATGAGAGTTTTGACGTGTGGCCGACTGAAACCCCAGGAACGCACGGCTAATCCTCACACAAATATCAGCTCATTTAAATATTTGAGAACACTTCTGATGACGTGTTCTCTACCCTGAGGCGTAACAGTTGATTCTCACATCTATCTTTCTTGGAGACATTTGTGCGGTTAGCATTTATCTGCGCTGATGTTGGAGGAGGCACACCCTGGGAATGTTTCATGTCAGCGAGGTTAATGGCATGGGCAAAAAGAAGAAGCATTAGCCACATTTCCACTGGTTCTCTTTGGAGCATTTTAAGTAAACATTAGCGGCCTGTTTAAGTGATCCAAAGCAGATCCTGAGATACTAGCTTCCAAAGAGATCTGGCTTTCTTAGGATCCCGGATGATTGGATGAGAGAAAACACAGACTCGGGTGAAAACAAGATGGAAAAAAGCAGATATACAGTGATAAACAATACAATACAATAAACAGAACATGATTATTTCTCACCAAATACTACTTGATCATGTGTTTTCAGTGATGTAACTTATATGTTGAGCCGACAAACTTTGCAAAACAAAGTTAGGGTATCTTAGCATCAGCTGTTTCCTGTTTATCGATGCACGACATACAATGTTATATTTCTGTTGAATTATGCATCTTATCGATTCAAACCCAATGCATTACATAAAGAGGTTATAATGCAGCAGAGGCACCGAAAAGTGAAAGAAATGCAGAAACAGATGAGGGTAAACCGGACGTAGTTTCTTATTTACTCTGGCTTTAGCCACGTCTCAGTCTTTTTGTGAACTGCTTGATTCATGTTTGAGTGACATCAGCAGCTCACATATCAAACCCCAACCTCTGGAAATATGTTGCTTTGTTTGGACAGATTTGCTTGAGCAGAATTTACAGCTGGGCGTTTGCAAAGGTAGAAATCTGCAGAGAAAGCAAAACTACCCACTACTAGGCCACTGTAACCCGCACTACAATAGCCTCTTTGAGCTCAGCGGCTCTGAACCTGTGTTTGGCCTCTGGGCCCAAACAGGAAAATGCAAATGCAAACACAGAGAGCTGTTTTACATGTGAAAGAATCAACAGATTCTTCCAGATGCACTGGTTACTGCACGAGTCCCTCTCACATGAGCTCTTCCTGTGTGCGATATCATCGTGTCACTGCTGCTTCTGTTCTACTTAACACGTCTGAAGAGTCACATAAATGTGTAACGATGTCTCATACTAAAGTCATATCCATTTTCAAAGTCTGTGGGGGATATTTGAAACTTCTTGTATTGTTTTTCCATGGATTTTAAAAGAGTTTTGATTAAAACAAAAGTCACAAGCCAATGAAACTGTCCCAGTTGCGTTTTCAAGACCAGGCAACACAGTACATTTGGGCCCATTTCACCCAAAACATATTGCCAAACATTTGTCCAATGTTAGAGCATGTGTTGCTTTTGCAGAAAGGATGTATTCTTTTTTTCAAAGTGGACACTTGGGCCAATAAGCAATCAATGATTAATATCTCAAAATGTCTATTATGATGCCAAAACATGGCCAAAAGATGCCCCCACCATTTTGGAACAAAAGGATACGGAAAAGTTGGTCTTTCCACTTTAATTAGAAGTTATGAACAATTAGACGTTTGTTCAAGAGCTTCTGTGGTTGTGACTAAATGAAACAAAAACACATGTGTACACGGTGAAAGTAATTCATTAGCTGATATTTATTTAGCATGAACAACCACTTTATTGTGATTAATTAATAAGCACGTCATGGGTTATTAGATATTTTGGTTAATTAATATCTTGAAAAATATCTTGCAAGACTCCAACACTGGCTGATTTAATCAGAAAAATGATTCATTGGTTGGGTCCTATTTGTTTGTATCATAAACGGGGCGGCAGTAGCTCAGTGGGGAGAGAGAAGGTCAGCGGTTTGAATCCCGCTCCTGACATAAACATCCTCGGTTGAGTGGTCAGCGGTCAGATCCACTGACCCACAGGTTGGTGGTGCAATTGCTCCCGCAGGTGAATACTGCCGTTGTGTCCTTGGGCAAGACCCTTAACCGGCCTCGCCCCCAGTGTCTGCGTACTCTGGTGTGTGAGTGAATGGGTGAATGGTTCCTTGATGTAAAGAGTGCCTCAAAGGTGGAAAAGCGCTGTATAAATATGTGACCATTCACCATAAACACTTGAACTCTGCAGGCATCAAAATAATCAAAAGGTCAAAGGTTTCTTATCTCGGAAACTCCAGCTCAAAATTATTTCCCATTTCTCCAATGAAAATGGTCACCTGCTCAATGTTCAACTTGTTAAAGTGAAACCTTTCCTTAAAGTCCAGCCCCAATTCCCACAGCACATGAAGGCAGCACTAACCAAGTCACACTTCAGAATTACAGCAACAGTCCAGCCTCCTCCTCGCTCTAATGAGTGTCTTACTGTGGGGCGGGTGAGACAGTGACAGGAGCGCGCTCAGACAGGACAGAGTGTACGGGGAGTGTTACCTGAGCCAGGTGAAGCCATGGGGGGCGGGGTTTCCTCCGCTCACACATTTCAGAGCGGCATTCTCCAGACCCTGGTGCCAGTCATCTTTGTACCCAGTGATCTCAGCGTGAGGAGGGTCTGATGGCACAAGACAGAGGGTCAAGTCAAGGCAGCCAGAGCCAAGACGTTCAGCCCAAACATTCAGGAAACGTCTAAGGCCAATGTTTACAATTTCCCCCTAAAGTATATACAGCATACATACTATCAACGCTATGGCCAGAAATGGGTTTAACTTTTGAGCTGATACTGATGCCTCGCTGCTGGACCCACAAATCTATCTCAAGTTGAAGTAAAGAAGTAAACTGGGATGTAAAATAATTTGTTGCAAAGATTTTTTTTAGCATAATTTCTCTTCCATTTAAATTTTGACTAATGATTAGCCTGATGCACTGGGAACAACTCATGTGCACAAAAAAAAAAAATCAGTGCTAAATATGGGTAGTTCTTTTAATATGTATCGGCCGAAACATATGCTGGAATCAATATTTCAACCTTGTCAAATCAACAGTTTTGAGAAAATAATATGGCACCAGAATAGAAAAGTATAATGATAATAAAAATAGCATGTCTCTATAGCAGCTCTGTTGATGTTTTTCCTCCTCCTCCATCTGTAATTAGAACAACATTATATATCCATTTCGTCTCATATTAGACCTGGTTTAGCCCCATTTTAGACCTGATATAGTCCGAGTTTAGATCGAGTGGTACTCAGAAAGGCACATATTACATTAGTTCTTGGTGTAAAAAGTTTGAAAACCACTGATCTATAACAATTAGTTTTAGACATTAACTCAGGTTTCACAGCAAATATAAAAGTATCAAATAAAGATATATCGGCCAATGCATCCAGCAAAGACTGGTTTACTGTGAAAACACAATGAAATAACAGCTTCCTGCACAGATTAGCCATTATTTAGTTGTTTAGTTGTGACAAACTCTTTTAGGAAACTTAGATCTTGATTACATGTCTAATATATTTAAAAACATTTCTTATGAATAATGCCGTATGAATGTAACAGTATTAGCAGGAGTTGCAGTAGAAGCAACAGCAGGAGCTTTTTAAATAGTCTTCCTGTTGACAATGATCTAAACACAGGAAGGACAGCAGCACATACACTGCACACATTTGCACGAACACCACACTGCACTGAAGGACCTGCTCAAGTGTCCTGCCTACAAGCACAACAACAGGATTTGCTTGTTGAGATTGCAAGTGTTGATCCTGATTGTGCTACTGTATATGAATTATCACAGTACAATTTGTTTTTCAGGCCACAGAGGCTCGTGTGATGACACAGGTTGACAGCTGAAACTGATATCGGGAAATGATTGAGAAGCTCGTTCATTCCAAGGGGCCCATGCAGTCTGTTCTGTTTACTGCAACGAGGAAAGATAAAACGAGAATTACACTGTAAATACACCTGTAAATACAGAGGAGCAGAGGAGCAGGAGAGCAGGAGAGCAGAGGAGCAGAGGAGCAGAGGAGCAGGAGAGCAGAGGAGCAGAGGAGCAGGAGAGCAGAGGAGCAGAGGAGCAGGAGAGCAGAGGAGCAGAGGAGCAGAGGAGCAGGAGAGCAGAGGAGCAGAGGAGCAGAGGAGCAGAGGAGCAGAGGAGCAGAGGAGAGCAGGAGAGCAGAGGAGAGCAGGAGAGCAGAGGAGCAGAGGAGAGCAGGAGAGCAGAGGAGCAGAGGAGCAGGAGAGCAGAGGAGCAGAGGGCAGGAGGCAGAGGGAGAGCAGGAGAGCAGAGGAGAGCAGGAGAGCAGAGGAGCAGAGGAGAGCAGGAGAGCAGAGGAGCAGAGGAGCAGAGGAGCAGAGGAGCAGGAGAGCAGAGGAGAGCAGGAGAGCAGAGGAGAGCAGGAGAGCAGAGGAGCAGAGGAGAGCAGGAGAGCAGAGGAGCAGAGGAGCAGAGGAGCAGAGGAGCAGGAGAGCAGAGGAGCAGAGGAGCAGAGGAGCAGGAGAGCAGAGGAGCAGAGGAGCAGAGGAGAGCAGGAGAGCAGAGGAGCAGAGGAGCAGGAGAGCAGAGGAGCAGAGGAGCAGAGGAGCAGAGGAGCAGGAGAGCAGAGGAGCAGAGGAGCAGAGGAGCAGAGGAGCAGGAGAGCAGAGGAGCAGAGGAGCAGAGGAGAGCAGGAGAGCAGAGGAGCAGAGGAGCAGAGGAGCAGAGGAGCAGGAGAGCAGAGGAGCAGAGGAGCAGAGGAGCAGAGGAGAGCAGGAGAGCAGAGGAGCAGAGGAGCAGAGGAGCAGGAGAGCAGAGGAGCAGAGGAGCAGAGGAGAGCAGGAGAGCAGAGGAGAGCAGGAGAGCAGAGGAGCAGAGGAGAGCAGGAGAGCAGAGGAGCAGAGGAGCAGAGGAGCAGAGGAGCAGGAGAGCAGAGGAGCAGAGGAGCAGGAGAGCAGAGGAGCAGAGGAGCAGAGGAGCAGGAGAGCAGAGGAGCAGAGGAGCAGAGGTGAGCAGGAGAGCAGAGGAGCAGAGGAGCAGAGGAGCAGGAGAGCAGAGGAGCAGAGGAGCAGAGGAGAGCAGAGGAGCAGAGGAGCAGAGGAGCAGAGGAGCAGAGGAGCAGGAGAGCAGAGGAGCAGAGGAGCAGAGGAGAGCAGGAGAGCAGAGGAGAGCAGAGGAGCAGAGGAGCAGAGGAGCAGAGGAGCAGGAGAGCAGGAGAGCAGGAGAGCAGGAGAGCAGAGGAGCAGGAGAGCAGAGGAGCAGAGGAGCAGAGGAGCAGGAGAGCAGAGGAGCAGGAGAGCAGAGGAGCAGAGGAGCAGAGGAGCAGAGGAGCAGGAGAGCAGGAGAGCAGGAGAGCAGAGGAGCAGGAGAGCAGAGGAGAGCAGGAGAGCAGGAGAGCAGGAGAGCAGAGGAGCAGGAGAGCAGAGGAGCAGAGGAGCAGAGGAGCAGGAGAGCAGAGGAGCAGGAGAGCAGAGGAGCAGGAGAGCAGAGGAGCAGAGGAGCAGAGGAGCAGAGGAGCAGAGGAGCAGGAGAGCAGAGGAGCAGAGGAGCAGGAGAGCAGAGGAGCAGAGGAGCAGGAGAGCAGAGGAGCAGGAGAGCAGAGGAGCAGGAGAGCAGAGGAGCAGAGGAGCAGGAGAGCAGAGGAGAGCAGAGGAGCAGGAGAGCAGAGGAGCAGGAGAGCAGAGGAGCAGGAGAGCAGAGGAGCAGGAGAGCAAAGGAGCAGAGGAGCAGAGGAGCAGGAGAGCAGAGGAGCAGAGGAGCAGGAGAGCAGAGGAGCAGAGGAGCAGAGGAGCAGGAGAGCAGAGGAGCAGGAGAGCAGAGGAGCAGGAGAGAAAAGGAGCAGAGGAGCAGAGGAGCAGGAGAGCAGAGGAGCAGAGGAGCAGAGGAGCAGAGGAGCAGGAGAGCAGAGGAGCAGGAGAGCAGAGGAGCAGGAGAGAAGAGGAGCAGAAGAGCAGAGGAGCAGGAGAGCAGAGGAGCAGGAGAGCAGAGGAGCAGAGGAGCAGAACAGCAGAGGAGCAGAGGAGCAGGAGAGCAAAGGAGCAGGAGAGCAGAGGAGCAGGAAAGCAGAGGAGCAGGAGAGCAGAGGAGCAGGAGAGCAGAGGAGCAGAGGAGCAGAACAGCAGAGGAGCAGAGGAGCAGGAGAGCAAAGGAGCAGGAGAGCAGAGGAGCAGGCAGAGGAGCAGGAGAGCAGAGGAGCAGAGGAGCTGGAGAGCAGAGGAGCTGGAGAGCAGAGGAGCAGGAGAGCAGAGGAGCAGGAGAGCAGAGGAGCAGAGGAGCAGGAGAGCAGAGGAGCAGGAGAGCAGGAGAGCAGAGGAGCAGAGGAGCAGGAGAGCAGAGGAGCAGAGGAGCAGAGGAGCAGGAGAGCAGAGGAGCAGGAGAGCAGGGGAGCAGGAGAGCAGAGGAGCAGAGGAGCAGAGGAGCAGAGGAGCAGGAGAGCAGAGGAGCAGGAGAGCAGAGGAGCAGGAGAGCAGAGGAGCAGAGGAGCAGAGGAGCAGGAGAGCAGAGGAGCAGGAGAGCAGAGGAGCAGGAGAGCAGAGGAGCAGAGGAGCAGGAGAGCAGGAGAGCAGAGGAGCAGGAGAGCAGAGGAGCAGAGGAGCAGAGGAGCTGGAGAGCAGAGGAGCTGGAGAGCAGAGGAGCAGGAGAGCAGAGGAGCAGAGGAGCAGGAGAGCAGAGGAGCAGGAGAGCAGAGGAGCAGGAGAGCAGAGGAGCAGGAGAGCAGAGGAGCAGGAGAGCAGAGGAGCAGGAGAGCAGAGGAGCAGGAGAGCAGAGGAGCAGAGGAGCAGGAGAGCAGAGGAGCAGAGGAGCAGGAGAGCAGAGGAGCAGGAGAGCAGAGGAGCTGGAGAGCAGAGGAGCAGGAGAGCAGAGGAGCAGGAGAGCAGAGGAGCAGGAGAGCAGGGGAGCAGAGGAGCAGGAGAGCAGAGGAGAGCAGAGGAGCAGGAGAGCAGAGGAGCAGGGGAGCAGAGGAGCAGGAGAGCAGAGGAGCAGAGGAGCAGAGGAGCAGAGGAGCAGGAGAGCAGGAGAGCAGGAGAGCAGAGGAGCAGGAGAGCAGAGGAGAGCAGGAGAGCAGGAGAGCAGGAGAGCAGGAGAGCAGAGGAGCAGGAGAGCAGAGGAGCAGAGGAGCAGAGGAGCAGGAGAGCAGAGGAGCAGGAGAGCAGAGGAGCAGGAGAGCAGAGGAGCAGAGGAGCAGAGGAGCAGAGGAGCAGAGGAGCAGGAGAGCAGAGGAGCAGAGGAGCAGGAGAGCAGGAGAGCAGAGGAGCAGGAGAGCAGGAGAGCAGGAGAGCAGGAGAGCAGAGGAGCAGGAGAGCAGAGGAGCAGGAGAGCAGAGGAGCAGGAGAGCAGAGGAGCAGGAGAGCAGAGGAGCAGGAGAGCAGAGGAGCAGAGGAGCAGGAGAGCAGAGGAGCAGGAGAGCAGAGGAGCAGGAGAGCAGAGGAGCAGAGGAGCAGGAGAGCAGAGGAGAGCAGAGGAGCAGGAGAGCAGAGGAGCAGGAGAGCAGAGGAGCAGGAGAGCAGAGGAGCAGGAGAGCAGAGGAGCAGAGGAGCAGAGGAGCAGGAGAGCAGAGGAGCAGAGGAGCAGTAGAGCAGAGGAGCAGAGGAGCAGAGGAGCAGGAGCAGGAGAGCAGAGGAGCAGGAGAGCAGAGGAGCAGGAGAGAAAAGGAGCAGAGGAGCAGAGGAGCAGGAGAGCAGAGGAGCAGAGGAGCAGAGGAGCAGAGGAGCAGAGGAGCAGGAGAGCAGAGGAGCAGGAGAGCAGAGGAGCAGGAGAGAAGAGGAGCAGGAGAGCAGAGGAGCAGGAGAGCAGAGGAGCAGGAGAGCAGAGGAGCAGAGGAGCAGAACAGCAGAGGAGCAGAGGAGCAGGAGAGCAAAGGAGCAGGAGAGCAGAGGAGCAGGAGAGCAGAGGAGCAGGAGAGCAGAGGAGCAGGAGAGCAGAGGAGCAGAGGAGCAGGAGAGCAGAGGAGCAGAGGAGCAGAGGAGCAGGAGAGCAGAGGAGCAGAGGAGCTGGAGAGCAGAGGAGCTGGAGAGCAGAGGAGCAGGAGAGCAGAGGAGCAGGAGAGCAGAGGAGCAGAGGAGCAGGAGAGCAGAGGAGCAGAGGAGCAGGAGAGCAGAGGAGCAGAGGAGCAGAGGAGCAGGAGAGCAGAGGAGCAGGAGAGCAGGGGAGCAGGAGAGCAGAGGAGCAGAGGAGCAGAGGAGCAGAGGAGCAGGAGAGCAGAGGAGCAGGAGAGCAGAGGAGCAGGAGAGCAGAGGAGCAGAGGAGCAGAGGAGCAGGAGAGCAGAGGAGCTGGAGAGCAGAGGAGCAGGAGAGCAGAGGAGCAGAGGAGCAGGAGAGCAGGAGAGCAGAGGAGCGGGAGAGCAGAGGAGCAGAGGAGCAGAGGAGATGGAGAGCAGAGGAGCTGGAGAGCAGAGGAGCAGGAGAGCAGAGGAGCAGGAGAGCAGAGGAGCAGGGGAGAGCAGGAGAGGGGAGCAGGAGAGCAGAGGAGCAGGAGAGCAGAGGAGCAGGAGAGCAGAGGAGCAGGAGAGCAGAGGAGCAGGAGAGCAGAGGAGCAGAGGAGCAGAGGAGCAGGAGAGCAGAGGAGCAGAGGAGCAGGAGAGCAGAGGAGCAGGAGAGCAGGAGGAGCAGAGGAGCAGAGGAGCAGGAGAGCAGAGGAGCTGGAGAGCAGAGGAGCAGGAGAGCAGAGGAGCAGGAGAGCAGGGGAGCAGAGGAGCAGGAGAGCAGAGGAGAGCAGAGGAGCAGGAGAGCAGAGGAGCAGGGGAGCAGAGGAGCAGGAGAGCAGAGGAGCAGGGGAGCAGAGGAGCAGGAGAGCAGAGGAGCAGAGGAGCAGGAGAGCAGAGGAGCAGAGGAGCAGGAGAGCAGAGGAGCAGGGGAGCAGAGGAGCAGGAGAGCAGAGGAGCAGAGGAGCAGGAGAGCAGAGGAGCAGAGGAGAGCAGAGGAGCAGAGGAGCAGGAGAGCAGAGGAGCAGGAGAGCAGAGGAGCAGGGGAGCAGAGGAGCAGAGGAGCAGAGGAGCAGGAGAGCAGAGGAGCAGAGGAGCAGAGGAGCAGGAGAGCAGAGGAGCAGAGGAGCAGAGGAGCAGGAGAGCAGAGGAGCAGGAGAGCAGAGGAGCAGGAGAGCAGAGGAGCAGGAGAGCAGAGGAGCAGAGGAGAGCAGAGGAGCAGAGGAGAGCAGAGGAGCAGGAGAGCAGTATGTATGTAATATGAGTTAATATTGGGTATTGTCACAATTCGGCAGGTATTCAGATATTGGTATCAGAACTGAAAGAGCTGGATCGATGTCTCCCTAATGTCAATCCAACAAAAATGTTCCAAAGCATGTTTTTGAAAATAAAGGTTTAAGCATCAGACAAACATAAAATGACTGTCACATTAGTCACTAAAGTGTAGAATGTTTCCAACCAGGATTAATACTGTCAGTGACAAAAAAACAAAAAAAACAAAGTATAGTATCCACGTTGCACTCACAGTGCACCACCAGCTTGTTGGAGATCCTTTTGGGGCCCTTGTAGCTCTCGTGCCACACCAGACAGTCGAGCTGCTTCAGGTTCATGCTGCGGAGCGGGTAGAGCGCGTACTGGGAGGTCACCACGCCGTTGTCGTAGGTGCGGTTGGTGGACTGTCCTGTCAGCTCAGTGTCCCAGGACAGCTGAGGGGTGGGCAGGGCGGTGGAGCGGCACGTGGCTGCAACTCCATAGGACCCCTCCACAAGGACCACAGGCTCCAGGGACGAGATGGGGATGGCTATGGGGAGGGACAAGAGGTAAGAGAGGAGAAAGAGCATATAATGGAGGTCCCCCAAAGCGGTTCCCTTTAGAGCTCTTTGTAACGATTCTTCTAATGGGGGAGGGTGTCCCATGCTCAAGTCCTGGCTCTGGGACCAGAGGGGGTCTGCTACGAGAGCTAACAAATGAATACAATCTAATTGGACCTGCATTTTGGAAATCCAAGTTTTGGCAGCGTGAGACATAACATGAGACAACTACATCTTCATAAGCTTTTTCATCATCTTTTTTCACTTCTCTGCGTCTCTACGCCGTCTTTAAACATCTCTTTATGAATAATAAATTGGATTTGGATAGATGTATTATGTACTACAAATATACAGATTTCAAGGGCTGTGCATTGATAAACAATAATTTAGTATAAGTGGAAATACAGTGGTTTATCACAAGATCAAGTCAACATTGTGGAGAAATGATTACTCTCAGTCTACTTTTGCCTTCTTGTTTTCATCTGTGTTCTCTCGTCCAATCCAATCATCTCACTCAAAATCGTTCTTGGAGCAGAACACTCGACGTCTCAAGGACCACTCTTTCACACTTGTTTGATCCTAAATGGAGCCCATTTTAGTCCTAATGTTTGGTCCTGTTCTAGTCCTGGTTTAGTCCTGATACTGTCCAGGTTTAGTTTCGGTTTAGTCCTGGTTTAGTTGCACTTTTGGTGAGGTGAATATGCAAGTGTGAACTTAAATAGGGTACAGTCCGCTTAAGACAGTGGAGACACTGTACCAGAGTGAACCAGTCAAAATGTGGCAATACATTATATTGTCAGAGGTTCCTAAACACCTAAGAAAGGTTTAAAGGTCCCATATTCTGCTCTTTTCCCCTTTACACAGTCTATTCTAAGGGCTTTGTTGATAAATGTTTGCGTTGTGCAATATCCATAACATAACAGTTTCTAAAAAACACCCATTTCTTGGACTGGCCCCCCTCCTGCAAAAGCAAACGGCTCACTCTGAGATCTGACCCCCCCGAACAGAGAGCAGGCTGACTCCCCCGCCCAACTCACGCGCCTCCCCCGCCCAACTCGTGCTGAAGCCTAGAGCGGAGATGTTGCGCATGCGCCGTGTGCTCCGGTAAACAGCGATACACAAACACTGAATAAACCTTTTATCCGTCCTGACGGTGCGTCGTGCTGAGTCCTACGTCCTGGATCTGACCTGGAGTTTGACGTGCTCCAGGGCCTCAACGACAGACGTGCCGTTTGGTAAATAACAAGCTAACTCTTCTATCTGTCGTATCCATCGTGTAATTACTGTGTAGCATTAGCATTAGCTGTTTTTATTCTGCGGCTGCGCGCTTCCCGGAGGCGGGGCTTAAACACCACGTCATCCTTGGGAAGCGCGTCATCCTTTGAGGAGCCCCCGTCTGCTGCTCAGCCGAGGGGGACGGAAAAGACAGTTCTCTAGCTAAATCAATCAAAAAACCACTTTGGGCACAACATACGAGGCCCAAATAGCACTGGAGGAAGGTTAGAACCTCTGAAAAGTCCATTTTGCATGTTATGGGACCTTTAAAGTTTAGCTAAACCAGGTCTAAAATACCAATTATGGGTGGACGCCAGTGACAAAAATGAATTCTCTCAATAGCAATTTATGTTTTGGTTTCTGTCAAAAAAGTGCAAATGTCCTTAAGAAGAACATTAGACCCTTTTGCCCTGGTTTGAAAGCTGATACTGCACTGAAAAACAGCCGTGTATTTGTGAAATATATAAGTGGAAGAAAATGAATGGATCGATGGATCATTTAAAAAACAATTTCAAATAAGTAGTGCAAACGTCTCTTACACTTTCTCTTTGAAACCTTTAATTTAATTGTTTGGAATTTAGGGAATGCTGCTCCTTCTGGTTGGTTCTCCTAACGCAGTTTTGAATCCAGATCAAATGTGTTTAAAATCACTCCAACTGCCTTTTCAAGCCCTCAGCCATAACTCCTCTTTAATCATTAGTTATTATGTTCAGTCACACTTTCAGGGCACATTGTTCCTTGTGTGTTTGTGGTTTGTAGACATTATCACCGAACAATAGACCAGTATCTGCCACTGAGACAAGACAGTCCACAATGATTACAGGAAGACATTTGTTATTCCCACGTCCCAAATGGCTCCGTCTCTCATAAAATTTAACACAATGTGCGATACAATGCATTCAGTTACAAATACAAGTACTGCTGATACATTTAAAGTACTGCTTACTAGTTAATTTTGTCTGCAATTTTAGTAGCATTTTAAACCTCAAAACTTTATTAACTGAGCAGTTTAAAGCAGAATCAAGTTGTTTAAACTATATGTATGGCTAGAATTACACTCAATCACAGAGTATTTGTAATTAGTTACCTTAATGTACAATTTTGGCAGCTGTCCTCCGCTGCTGACTGGACCAAAGTTTGGATCTGAGCCTCATCGTAGGAGGTAAAACAAACACTCTTTCTGTCATTGACACAGTTGTAGTTGTACAGAGCCTCCTCGGTCAGTGTTTCTGCTGCTCTGGGCTTTAGCATGGGCAGCTGCCGGTGGAGGACACTGTTCATTGTATCGATCCAATCTATTCCCTGACTCCGATCCAAGCTGATACTCTCATGCTTGGACCTTTCTACCAATACGTATTACTGAAATAAGCCTCTCATCTTTAGCTTGAACGTGTCTGTGTGCAGGCCTTACTCCACACGGTGAGCTCCATCTCCTTCTCGAAGTTGCCCAGAGGGAAGGTGCTGATCTGACAGCTGTAGCGTCCCGCGTCGCCCAGCTCTGTGCTCGTGATGATCAGGGACGAGTCCACGGTGGGGTCACTGTTCTTAAACCGGACGCGCCGAGACCAAGAGCCAAACGCTGCGCACACACAACACACAGACACACAGGCTGGTTAGGGATTCTTTGTTTGGTGAAAGGTGAAATGTTCATGTCTTTGTCAAAACTTAAAAAAACGACATAAAAAAACAACACGCACTGCAGTACAAAAAGACACAGCCTATTATTTATTGCTGATGACCTTCAAACATGTTCTTGTACTTTTACTTTGGCATCTCATCTTAATCTTAAACTTAAAATAATGAGTTTACAAAAAGCACAAATGACTTTATATCTGTTAGTCGTTTCCCACGTCAGGAATTGAGGTAGAGCTCTATCTACTGGCAGCAGAGATCAACAAATGCTAATGTTTTAACGCAGCTGTAATGAACGTGATTTGAGGCTGAAATGCTCAGAGATGATTTATGGAGTAAATAACAGCAGAGAAGGCTCTACCTTTGACGTCACAATACTGAATACTGGCACATTTGAAGTATCTGAAGTATGTTATGACGCTCAGAGGCAGAGGATTTACTTCTTAAATCTTATGTTTGTGGGAATGAAGGTTAACACAACTCCAGGTATGTTTTTGAAGCGAGAACAACGTTAAAACATGGTTAAAAAACTTGATTTAGCGTAATATGTGTCTGTAAAACAATATTATTAGGTTATTATTGAAATGACACTGTTGGTTCAAATATCTGAGCAGGACTTGATGAGCCTCACCCGTCTGGCCGTTGAGGTGGTGAGCCAGGATGATCTGCTCCTTGGTGCCGTCGCTCCTCTCTTTGCTCCACGTCACCTGCACTGTGGTCTCCTGCTGGGTGGCCTTGTACACACAGGGCAGCACCGTCTCCTCCTCAGCCAGGGAGCGCACCGCGTCTCCGGGAGGGACATCGCTGAAGTCGGCCCGCACCACTGCAACACAAGAACACGAAGGTTACAACGGACAAACATCAGAGCTATCGTCAGACTGCTGAGTTCAAATGGAAAATGGAAAAGAGCAACGCCGCTAAAGATGTGGCTGTATGTTTACTGCAACTTCACTACAATTTGTGAACATGTCTACAGATAAAAAAAATCTATAGATTGATTTCAGCAAATATTGGCAAGTGTTGTTAAAGTACTTGTGTAAAAAAGGGGTCTAAATAAGTTCTTGGGTGAGAGATTGGTTCCAGTATCAGTGTCATGACACCGAAGGGTTCTCCTGAGACATCGAGCTCCACAGTCTCACTGACTTCAAAGTTCGCTGCAGTTTTGGAAGTAAAGTTGCCATATAGATTTAGAAAAATTCAAATATTAGGAGTTTGAAGGCTAAACAGCAATGTGCTGACTAATCTGTAACACAGGTAAAACCTAAGATTAAATGTTTTAATAAGTTAGGGGTTTATAAAGTTTCAGAAACAGATTTTAAATACATTTTAGGCCTGTGCTCATTACTTAGATCTCAAACATTTAATATATTTTTTCTTTTTTTTTATCTATGTGAAAAATGAACTGAGATTTTCTCAGGAAACAAGCAGAGAGACCAGCCGTGCAAAAAGTAGACCTTCACAAATGAACAACTGATGGAGGAGTGATGGCCGACCACGGCTGCTGAGTGAGAGCGTCTCCCCACTTTGTGCTCCTTTAACTGGAGCCGCATAAATGAACAGGAAAAGATGGGATCCTGAGAAGAAGAATCCATTGACGGTTTCAAGTCATTCACAGACCAATACTACGAGACTACAAGGCGGCAAACAGAGGAGGAGGAAACACTCAGCTCTCTTTTAATGTCCACATGGAATACCTTATTAAGAACCTGAGGTGCTAATGGCTTTGTGTTTAGAAGTAAATCTGTTTTTCCTTGTTTAGGTTCAAGTATCTTGCACAGACATTATTTATGTGCATATTTGATTATTCCTCCACTACTCTGAAGTCTCTCGATTCAGTTTCCCACAATGCCTTGTGCTTCATCACTGGTGACAGGTATCTCACTCAACATTGTGTACAGTATCAGAATGTTGGTGGGCCTTCTCTTTTGGTTCGCTGAAAGCAACGTCGTCTTTTGTTCATTTATAGCGGCTAATGTGGGAACCGTACCCATTATTTGTCCTCGCTTCTCAATGACAATATCCTCACAACTGTACATTAGACGGCCTTCAGGTTTATGCTGTTGCTTTTTTGTAAAAATCTAAACTCTACAATAACAGATTCAACATTCTTAAATTACGTTCAGTATACAATTCTGTAGAATGTAAAAGATACAATACACCTGAAGAGTTATATCAAAGCTTTGACTACTTTCTTTCTTCTTTCACAGCCGTGATCCACCTCTGTATTTTCCGTCACAGAACAGAGTGTTATCTGTTGCAGTTATGCTGCTGGACAAGTCAGTCGAGACACAGAGCAAAGAGGTGTCTGAGTGCAGAGCCTGGACTGGGACTGACACGGGCTCCATCAATGAACAGCTCTGTCTAAACCACAAACAACTGTCTGGAGATCTACATGTGGTTTTTTCTATAAACTAAAATATAGACATCTTTTGTCCACAGTTTTTGGAATGTTTTACAAAGCAAAAAAAAAAAAGAATACGATTACGGTTATTCAGACGAATATTCTTCATTGAATGATTGGTTGAGCAATTTTGAGCAATGAACCCTCGATGTGTCACATTTGAACCCAAAGATACATATTTGTACCTTTTCCTGTCTGAAATGGAACATTTATGTACCCAATGATAAACGGTACATATTTGAGAATAAAAGGTGCTCATGTCTCACACAGGACAGTTTATAAGACCAGTGAAAAATGGATGTAAAGAAATGAATAGACCTAGCTTATCCAGTTTTATACTCTTATTCAAACACTATTTTACATCTGCTTTCGAAAGGGTACGAAATGTAAGGGTACTAAACTGTACCCTCTTTTAGGGGTACAATGTGTGTGTACCCTTCAATCAATCAATCAATCAATGTATTTTCCAGTATCACATGTGTTGGTATAATTGCACACACGTGGCTGTACATAACTCCTCAGTGTGCAGTCTGCAGTGTGACAGTGTGACAGTGGAAAACATGGACACTTGAGAAAGCTTTGCAGCTCATCGATGGGTCCATCCCACTGAGCAGTAAAAACAGTTTGGTAGTTCGGCAGACATTTTTATGTATTTATTTATTTATTTGTTATTTTCTTTATTACTTTCTTCTTCCCTCCCTCCCTTTAATCTTTTCATTATTATTATAACCCTTGAGGGTACTGCCCCAGCGATAAGCCGCTGTACAGCTCTCTGTGATGATCAGATGTTATAATAATCCAGCAAAGGCTAAAAAACATCTTAAAGGACAAAATTTCTATATCCCAGGACATTTGGGCTTTTTTCTAATTTTCCATGTGTTTTCCCATGCCTGGAAAACAGACCAATATTTTGGTACCCCATTTTCCAAGATTTCCAGGATGCATGGGAACCTTCTTTAAGTATCAGACAAAAGTGAAAGGATCATAAAACGACCCACAGAGGAGCAGAAATCTCATAAAAAACAAACCCTTAGAAGTTTACAATGTACAATTTTCCATTATTTTTTAAATTCAGTTCTTTCTGCAGATTATTTTAAACATATTTAATATTCAAGTTCTGCATATCTAAACAACATTCATAATATTATTGACATTTTTATCATCTTTAATATATCTCTAATCTGATCACCTCTAATCCTTTCACACAAAGTACCACCAGATCTAAACCAGGTCCATGACAGTTCTAAACCTGCAAAAACAACGTCTGAAATAGGACTATGCCATGACTTATGTACTTCTGAATGAAGAAAAACCTGAAGGAGCACAAACACCACGGATTCATTTTTAACACCAACTCCAGGAGCCCACGTACCAGGAGCAGGATCAGACTGAAAACCATATTAATTGTGATTCACTGTTTTCAGTGAACGATCGGCTGGACCACTAAAACAGCAATGTCTTCCCAAGTTTTTTTATATTATATATGAAACTTCTCACTCATTATTATAGGCCTACAGTTTGCAATGAAATTACATAAGAATTTCCTCCTCAATACTCGGCCAAAGTCTTCAGTAAATATTAGCACAAACTAAAACCATGTGATCCACACACACTCTCTCTTTTTTAAATTCTATTTGTTAAGTAGGCCAATAGGCCTACACTTGAAATGACTCCTAACATTACATTCTAAAAAAAAAAAAAAAAAAAAAAACTACAAGACATTTGTGCGCATCATTTGAATGTAGGTTAGCAATAGCCCAAGGGCTTTAAACTGGTGCTGATGCATCTTCTCATCCAGTGGGTTTGGATGTACATCGAGGGAAACAGAGAGCTAGTTTTGACTTGTTGATGAGTTGAATGTGGAATAGGCCATGAGAGGATTCTGTGGTTTGTAGTTGAATCTCTGACACATTGGCCTGTATCTGTTTGCCAAACTATGGGCTGTGACTGAAATCACCTGAGTCATCACGTAATTCAAATTCCATAATGATAAATATACAGAACAGGGAAGTTTATAAAGTACCACTGATACACGGTTCATGTCAAGGTCAGTGATACTGCACCGCCAAACTAGAAACACACGCTAAAACAAACATCAGGGCGTACTGTAGGCCTATACTCCGTTTACTCTATTATGAGGTACATTGTACCTGGAGGAAAATGTGTGCTCTACATTTGACTCATCCTGTCCATCTCCAGATTTTTGTTAGGCCTGAACTGAATAAGACACAACACTTAAAAACACACAGCCCATCCCAGGGAAGGACACGCCCCCAGGACCTGCTTAAATACAATGCTTTTCTATATATTCATCTTATTCTGGACGTTGCCGTGGGCGTGTCCATCCGTTGTAATCCTCCTTCTGGTTGTTTTAGTTTACATGGGGCAGCAGACCTCAACAGCAAAGTTCTTCACAGACTAGAAAGCTGTTTTCCGGCCGCCCAGAGACGTGTCGTGGATTTGTTGCTGCACAAATCAATCTGCTTTATTTATTATTTTAGCGGATCTCAAAAAGATGCTCAAGTGGGCTGGGAATAAGGGAATAAGGTGAATAGGCCTGTTTAAATGGTAAATTGAGTCGTTTGAGTTTAAACTATAAAAATCCCATACAGGATGTCCTTACAGTGCTATTAAGAAAAGTGCTTATCATGAAAGTCAATGGGATAAAAAAAAAATAAAACCTGTTTTCGCACAAAAACCAAAAAATCCTCAAGCCAATGTTGTTACAAATATAAATACTACAGCAGGTTCAACATTTGTGAATTTACCTTTTAGATCATTGTTATTAACATTATTAAAATATAATCAGTAAAGGAAACTGTCTCTTTCTTGCCGGGGATCCAGAATACACACTTCTTCAACTCTTTACAAAGAGTCTGGTCAACGTGCCCTCCACTGCGCCTCGAGTCAATTACAAAATGTACCATGCAATAAGATGAGTTTCCATGATGCTTATGAACAAGTTCTTTGCTCATCGACCTTTTGGAGGGGGGGGAATCTCTCACCTCAGATAGAGTTTTGTCCTTCACTCTTTGAATTGATGTTTTTCCCTCCCTGTGATATTTGTATCCTTTCTCTTTTCCCTGTATGCAGCCATGTTTGTTTTGATACGAACTGACCATGCGTGTCCCTGATTGGCTAATCTGCCTGTCAATCAGCTTCTTGCGATGAGGCGAGTGTTCTGGCCACTGACCTGCCAGAATGTCAGTGGATGTTTGATGGGACATGACCACATTCCTCAGAGCACATCGCTCTTCTACTGCACACCCTCAGCCCAGCGCCTGACGTCAAAGTGAGTTTGAATGACTAGAGTCACAATGGACCACTGCATTAGTGTTCATGTGAGCCACCTCTGCCTCTTACAGACTGTGATCAAATCAACACTAATAGTTAACTCTTATGCAATGTGCATTACTTGAATGCAATAGGGGTTTTCACACAGAGCCTAGTCCCTATTCATCTTATTCTGCCCCGCCCACTTTTGCTGCTTTTTCCTACAGATCACACTTTTGTTGTAAACGCACTTCCGTTTGACGAGAACTCTGTTAAAACTAAAGACGAACGAGGGAAAAGTCTCGCCGCTAAAATGTTACATAAAGTAGGTTGATTTGTGTAAAATGTTTAATGAACACGAGCAACAACAAGTCAACAACGCAACGATTTCCTGGTCAGTCTGAAAATGGCTTTTTAGTCCATGTAGAACTTATTTTCTGTTGAGCTCGTCTGCTCCATGTAAACTAATACAACGGAAACAAGACGGCGGCGCGTACGGCAACTTCAGGAATAAGGTGAATAATCCACCAGTCCATAACTTCCCAGTTCCCCCTGCAACATTTTAAGTATGGGTTGCCTGGGATCCAGAACGCACACTTCTTCAATTCCAAGGGTCACCCGCCCTCTGTCGCGCCTTCAGTCACACTCAAAGAGTAACGTGCAGTCAGATGTGTTTATTTATGTGTCGTATGTGATATGAACGAGTTCATTGGTCATCTATCATTTAGAACAACATCAAGAGTTTAGCTCTTCACTCATTGATGCTGCAGTAATCTGCAGTCCCTGAGATATATTTTGGCTTTCTTTTTTATTCAGGAGCAGCAGTATTTGTTTTGACACTGACCATGCGTGTCCCTGATCCACGGCATCTCGATCACACCCATTAAGGAGTGACCAGACTGATATCAATCTTTATACAGAGATACACTTTATTGTATGCATTAATATTGTTTATATCATTTGACCTGTCCTTCAATGTTGTGACCGAAAAATGGGCTGTTGCAAATTTCCCCCGAGTCATCACATAATTCAAGTTCCATCATGATAAAAATATATGGAGCAGCGAAGTTTAAAGTACCATGTCAGCGATCCTGCCTGCAACGCCAAACTGGAAACACAGTCAAAACAAACATTAGGGCGTGCTGTAGACCTATACTCTGTTTAGGCCAACGGCAACTTACTATTAAGGTTAAGGTAAATTGTCGCTGTAGGAAAATCTGTGCTCTGCATTTGACTCATCCTCACCATCTCCAGATCCTGAGCTTGGCTTGGCCCAGTGTGACCCCAGTCCCTACTCTGTGTGAGCAGGTCTAAAAAAGAGGTACCAGGAACTAAAAGCCCCTACAGTGTCTCACTCTACTCACTGTTGCCTGATAAGACACTGTCTTAAGTCGTTGTATTGTCCGGAGAGGGTGAATGACCACTGTACTCTGTTAGCACCACAGCTAGCATTAGCGTGTTTGTGAGCTTGCTAGAAGCCTGCTGAAAGTGTGATTCACTGGTTTACCATCAGCCTCACACCTGTGGAGGCTCAGACAGGTGTGCTCCTCCCTCTGTGTCATCAGTGTTACTCACACACAGCCGCACTGGAATCTGCCGCTGCTGCATTACTGGAATTACAGCCCAGCCTACACCTCTGCAGTTAGCAAAGAGTCTAGTTTGTTTACAGGATCTAGGCCAGGACTATTCAATTATATTTTCAAGAGGGGCAGTTTTTTGGAGGGCTATTGTCTGCACCGTCATTTTATGTTTTATATGGATATTGGATATAAAATTACGGTGTTTCATATCCAATATCTGGGGTGGCAGAGCGGTTGGAGATCCTGCCTCCTAATGAGGAGATTGTGATTTCGGTTCCTGGACCAGACCAACATCACACAATCTCTCTGTTACCGTGGGTTCTCTCCGGGTTCTCCGGCTTCCTCCCATCGTCCACACATGCATGTGTTCAGGTTAATTGGTAACGCTAAGTTGCCCGTAGTGAAAAATGTGAGAGTGAATGGTTGTCTGTCAATGTCCATCTGTCTGTGTGAACCCTGCGACGAGTTAGCCACTGTCCAGAGTGTACCCGCCTAAGGCCCAAAGTCACTGGGATAGGCTCCAGTCACCCGCGACCCCTAACGGGAACAAGCGGTGGAAAATGAATGACTGAATATATCCACAAACAACTTGCAACTGGTATTCAGCAGAAATGTACTGTTTCATTGAAAATAAAAACAAAATAAATAATAATAACATTGTTGCTCAATGACACATAAACAGTCCTAAAGCAGGACTAAGCAAAGACAAACCCGGTGTCGATCAATAACCAAACTAGAAACTAAAGCAAATCATAACAGGCTCAGCAGATCTAGAACTAAGTTTGAACCAAATCTAAACCTAGTGTAGGTCTATGTTTGGATTAGACAGGACTAGACCACAAAATCTGAACCAGATGCAGTTGAAGCCCTGATCTCGGCACTGAGGACATGTTGTAAATCTCAGTGGTGCAGTATCAACATTTAGTCAGAAAAAAGCTTTGAAGTGTAATACCGTGTAAATCCAATTAATTTTATTCTAAAAAGCGCTGCCTCCAATGCAGTGCTTTACCAATCTGCTGCCCGGGTATATTTAACTATTTCACATAATTATTGAGGTGTTACTATATTACCAGTGTATATCAGGCAAGACTGAAACTGAAATACCATCTGAACGGTGGTAATTACAAAACCAATAAGGCTGCAATTATTTAGGTCTTCTACACAGAAGAAAACATCTGTGTCTAACATGCGTCCCTTTTGCATGCCTTGTGTTTATAAAATGTGCTACAGAAATGAAGTGGATTGGATTTCTCTATGGAGTGTGTGTGTTCCTCTTGTGACTGGGTGGGTTTCCTCCGGGTGCTCCAGTTTCCACCATCGACCCAAAACATGCACACTGGCCTCCAGCGAAGATAGTTCTTAGTCCTTGGACCTTGGTCCTGACCAAGACTAGCACAAAGCCCTGGAGACATGTCCCCTGGAGCTGGACTGCAGTGTCCACTGCTCCTGAGGAGAAGCCCCCGAGCACTGAAGGATGAGTCAAATGCAAAGGATAAATGTCCCCACAGAGGACACAAAGTGTAGCGATCGACAACAACTAATGTGGTCTGTAAACTAAAGTGTAACCTTTGCCCTCCACATACACTTGTTGTATCGCTGGGCAAGACACTTCACTCACACTGAGGGACCACCCACATCAAACTACTGGTGTATATTCATGCATTATATTAATTACATATTACATATTGGTGAGAAGTTATTATTTTCTGGTTATATCTCTTATTTTCTGAGTCTTATCCAATCATCTCGCACAAAAGCGTTCCAGGCCCACTTTGGATGGCATAAATGGACCGATATGATTGCAACTTTTCAGGTGGAGGGTCTGCCACCAGGGTGGTTCTGTTGAGATATTAGTGCATTGCCTGGGATGTTACAAAGAATGACATAAAATATCTATCTTGCATTTTTTTTTTATTACAGGTATTTTTACTGCTCAGAAACCCCTTGAAAAGTATGCATTGAAGCTTTTCTGTGGCTTGGC
This sequence comes from Rhinogobius similis, assembly GCA_019453435.1. Taxonomy (NCBI): domain Eukaryota; kingdom Metazoa; phylum Chordata; class Actinopteri; order Gobiiformes; family Gobiidae; genus Rhinogobius; species Rhinogobius similis. Next base: position 1,080,725 of record CM033640.1, on the reverse strand, counting down.
CTTGGCCTGAGGACTGCATTGGCTTGTCTCAATGGAGAGTTTAATGCCATATTATGAAACAGTTGAGGTAAAGCGATAGGAAGTCAAGGAGGAAGTCCAACACAGCCCGTCTTCACGCTTACACACAGTTCTGTGCCCACAAAAACTATTTCAAACTAGTGTCTGTGCAGCTGTCACAGAGACAGTCACCTAGTCCTATGGTGTGAGTGCTGCTTTTGCTTGGTGTTGTCATGTTAGATTTAAAGTCTTAGGCTGTACCTCTTTCCACCCAAAAGAACGCTCCTGCCACAGGAAGAAAAGGCATCAACAACTCAGCAACCAGTTCAACCTGTCTCCATGCATGTGCTCACAGCTATAGGTAACACAGCCCACGAGGAAACTAAGAAAGCAAGTGAATTAGAATTATACTGGAGGAAATTGGGTGGTAGAATTCAGCTTAATCAGATGCCCTGCCTGAGATAATCTGCCACTTGTGTTTGGGCAACACAGGTGAAGAGTCTTGCTCAGGGACGTAACAACAACATGCAAACCAGCCAACCATTCAGCTGGAGGTTAAATACTTAGCACATTCCGCAAATATTCAATTAGTTTGTAATAATGGCTTATTAGAGAACACAATCATTTATTCTTAAAGGACACATAAACACCATTTTTTGGAGCCTTCAACCATTGTTCCTTAGTTGGAGGTGTGTGAGCTTCATTCATGCTTTATTGATCAGTCGTGTTTGGTGGGTCCTCTTCCTCTGAACTGCAGAAAACACTTTTTTCCCCAGTTTTGTGATGTCACAGGTCAAGCTCAGAGATTTTCTGTGCTGTTAAATCCATAAATCATTGTCACACTAGGTTTGTTTATCTCTCCTGTTCATTCTGCAGCCAGTAGGTCCAGCTCTAACTCAATTTCTGACGTGGGAAACACCATCATGTGTGCTTTCTGTAGACCAATTGAAAAGTTCAAAAACATGAGACACCAAAGCAGAAGTGTAAGGGCATGTTAAAAAGTCAATAACAATTCAACTAATGCATAATATGTGTCCAGCTTCAAACTTTCAAGTTAATTTTCATAAAACATAAACTTATTTGATGTTGAAAGTACCAAACAGTACAAAAAAAATAATAATAATAATCCATAACCTAGACAAATAAACAAAGAAATAAAATGGTATAATAGTTTCAGCGCTAATTTCAACACATAAATTGTACAAATATACTTATAGGACCTCTACTACACATTGGATTAGCAAATATGGAAAATAGTAGCACCATCTTCAATTCTTAGGGATAAAGAAACATTTTGGAGTTTTGTAATTAAAGCCCAGGATGGTTTTAATACTAATAGTTAGGCTGGAGATGGCAATTGTCAGACATGTTTTTAAGTTTGACAATAAACAACATCTGGCACGAAGGGTCGCCATGTTTGTAGTTTTCTCACCTGTTATTTGCAGAACACACAGACTGATTGCTATTCTGACGAGTAGCCTTGTCATTATCTTCATTAGGAAACTTTCTTTCACAGCTGGGGTCAAAACTCCAAGGTCCAATGAAATCACTCTCTCCCAGAATGCCTCTCGTGCGCTTTGGTCATCCTCGGTCTCTCCCAAATCCAGGCCACGGTATTCCAGTGGGAAAAGGGGGAAAAAAACAAGAGGAATATTTACAAAAACAAGTGCGAATCCGTTTGAGTGCTAGGACAACGCCATGGTGTTTGCCTAATGAGAGCAGGAGTGCAGTCTACCTGTCGGGATACACCTGTGCCTGACGCGCGGAGCAGGAGGGAGGCGTGCGTCCGTGCGTAAAAGCGGTTGGACGGGTTTGGCGAGGAGGAGGCAGCAGTGACAGTTATTTTCGCGTCGTTACTTGCTCTGAGCAGGTGAGGACGAACCGACGAGGCTTAGAAAAAACACGCAAACGTTAACTCCTCGTCCTTTAGGAAAAACAGACCAATAAAACAAGAAATCCGTCATAATTGAATGGGAGTTGTGTGGCGCAAATTTGGGCGAGCTAGCTCAATAAAAGCTGGCAAAGCAGGACAGTTTGGCCACGCACGCGTTTATGTGGTTGGATCCGCCACTTAACCGTGCATGAGCCGGTTCTGAGTTATTAAAAAGGGTGTCATTTGAATTGTATTTGTGAATTTCCTGCAAGTATCAGTTTTGGTTTTAAAAGAGGCGCGCACGTGAGAAGAGTTTGTTAGCGACACCAGTGGACGAAAGGAGAACCGCATGCAGGGAGCAAACAGGAAGAATATGTTTGCTTTTTAACAAAGAATATAAAGTATAAAGTCCTTATTCTTTATATGTATACAGAAGGGGAAGGACGAAAGAATATTTACGTGACACTAGGTCATTTTTTGGGTGTGGAAAGTCACATTATTCCTTATTTGGAACCATACTTGGAACATTCTCCATGGAGATAGAAGATTTTAATTATATTACAGCTATAAGAACATCATTTCCATGGAAACAAGCAGGAGGAAGCTAAAGAGGATCATAGACATTTTTAGAGCTATAAAAATATGCTTGTTACAGCAGAGTTACACGATGGGGGTTCAACTTCTGTAACAATTAGTTATTATTTTTTTAATGATTTTATCATGTGTGGTGTGGTCATGAATATGAGTAAATAGCAACAGATAAAAATAATTTATACAAGAATAGGAAAGTGCATAAAACATAAATAAAATACACTACAATCTCTAGTTGGTTCAGTTCTTTTACAGTTTTGAAATGGAAGTCAAACAGGTGAGAAGAAGAAATGACTAAACATTGCTGCTTTATCAAGTAAATCTTTTGATTTTTAATCTGGGTATGGTCATTCCTCATATTAGTGTACACACTGCAGGCTTCAGATTCACAAAATGTTCAGACCTTTGGGTTAGGAAACTATTTTTTATGTGGGTCAGAGAGCAACTACAAAAAACAAGCAGATACAAAAGCATACAATAATATAATTAGAACGATCATAATAGACTATAAAATATGTATAATAGTTCAAATGCTGTCGAGTGACAATGGCATAGACAGAAGGTGTGCTGCTGAGTGCTGCTCCTTCGCCTCCAGCACTGCCTCCATGGGCTGCTGCTTGGTTTCATCTCTGACATCTTGTGGTGGAGGAGGGAATAGTATTTATGGGCGCAAAGGTAAAAACTCTGGAAATGGCAAGATATTTCAATCAGGCAGACCTTAGACAAGCTTCAAATAAATAAAAATAAACAAAACCAGGACTAAAATAGAACTAAACCAGCAACAGACTTGGAGCCAAAGTAGGACGACCAGGGCTACAGAAGTTTTATCAAAATAGTAAAGAATACATTACAAACTGTACAATTTTAAAACCAATACGAAAAACATTTGGCATAACACAAAGCCCTTCTTACAATTTCCTCTTATTCAAACAAGTTCCCGTTTTCTCAGTTACGACATGTCAAAGCTGCACACGGTTAGAATTATGAAATATGCATTTAAATACAAACAAATCAAAAAACACATTAAAGTACATAAGACAGGTTTGTGTAATTATTGCTTAATTTGGTGGGATTGTACAAATGTGAAACTTTTGTACGTTTGTGAAAAAGAAATGAAAAAAAAAGTCAGGAAGTAATAGTTCTAAATAGAAATCCCTCTGTCGTCAATCAGCTCAGCTCACTCCATTCAAATACAGAGGCAGTTTACACACAGCGGACACATTTACTCCCATTAACTATTGTGTAAATTGTTTCTAATATGGTTTCTAGGTTGCAGAATTTCCAACCAGGAAGCACAATTATAAACCTCAGCACAATTGTCAAACGAGCAAAAACTAGATGAAAACTGTAACTACAATTGAGTCAAACATGCTGCTGACCTGTCCTAATATGCACTTTAAGGTTTAATGGTGTGTGGCGCTCCTAGGCCTTCATGCCGATGGTTTCATATGTGTCAGCAGGTTGGGTCAGACCCTACAAAGGAGAACAGAGTTAGAAAAAATAGTATAATTATTGTTGTTGTTATTATTGTTATGAATATGAATAACAATAATGACAATATTATAATATTGAGTAAATATGAATCATTATTACTATTACATTTTTGTAAATGATTATTGTAGATTCAAACTACTACTACTGCTACTCCTGATCAAAGATCAACAGTCACTACATTTCACACTTCCTCATCTGTGTGAAATACTTTTACTTTTTACACTTACATCTTCAAATGGCTGTTTGAAATGTTTTACGAGGCAGCGCATAAAAAGTGGCACAAAGAAAGACTGTGCTGCTTCTCCTTTGGTAATGTATTACGGAGCCCAGAGTGCCACTAGTACATTTTTTTTAAATATTGGTCTTTCTCATGCTCCCCAACTATTAACCCCGTCTTACTATTTGGAGTACACAAGAAAAGTACAACACGTAGTAGTAGAAGCAGTACAGTAACAGCAAAAACATGTGTTTAATAAAGCAAGATGAAGAGGAAACATACGGCATAGAGTCCTTCTTCAGTGCCCTGCAACAAAAGGAAATCAAACATTGAAAAATTTGGAAGGAAATAAATAAAACTTATGATGAATAATATGTCAAAGGAGTGAATGTCATGTGAACATGTCATTTCCCGTTTGAGGCTGTGGTTTGACTGGGCAGATAATTGTGAGAGATACTTTAGGGTTTGTGGTGTGAGAGTGTGCTGTGAACATCATGCATGTCCAACCTCTAATATTCTACTGCATAAAGGGCAGATAGTGTAAGTAAAATAAGACGCATTTGCCAAATAAACTATGAAGTAGGTCCGTATTGTTGAAAAGGTTTATCTGCATGTTCATGTAAATGAAAAAAATAATAATAATTCAAATATGCGTCTTTTATGGTCTTACCCATTTCAATCATATTACATAAATACGAAAAATAAACAGGGGTTGAATCCTGCCCAAGAAACTATAGTTATCAAGTCAAAATGATATGATAACAACTAGAACTAGTTTGAATCCATGAAAAAATCATAACAAAAAATGTTTACCGCTTTTGGCTGTGCAGAACCCTTCTTACAACTGATGACCTGAGAAGAGAAAACACACTGAATGTACAAATGTTGAAAGTGAGCTAAATTAACTTTTAAGTTCGACAGTAGTTTTGTCACGATTTAACTTTTAAAAAAGAACTTTTATTCCTAGGGTTATTGAGTGCCTGTATATTGGACATTCGGAACTCTTTGGAGTACTCCACATTGTGTATTTACCAGGGCTGCAACAAATGAAGTACTCAACTACTCGTGGATTATTAATTCATGAATTAATATACACATCATTTATTGTGCGTATAAAAAATTTATATATATATTTGTATCTGTTTTATATATATGTATGTGTGTGTGTGTATGTATATATATATATATATATATATATATATATATATATATATATATATATATATATATATATATATATATATATAGTGTATTATTGATGTTTTTTTTTTCTTATTTGGATATTTTGATCTAATAATGCCATGTCATTGTCATAAAAAGTCTGTATAATCCACGATTATCAAACTACTAATTTGAATATTGTTTTTAGTTGAAACAACATGATTAGTCGATTAATTGTATAATTGTATTTATATGGTTTAGGTTCAAATTTCTATTTGAGTAATGTTTGGTAGTAAAAGTAGTTTTACTTGAATTTTTTCTTTTTTTGTTTAAAAATTGCACCTTGTTGCACGTTTTGTACAGTAATAAATCAATCAGAGTACATCTGAAAAGTGATTTCAAATTTTTCATGTTATTTGAATATCATTTGGGTGACTACTTGGATGCATGGGAATTGTGGGAAATAATTTAATTACATGTAATGTAATGACATTGAAAATATCATTATTCAAATGTGAATAATGATATTTTCACGTTTGGGCTTTCAAAACTGTGATTCTACAGAAAGTATTTTATATCTTTACAATATCAGAAGTTCATTTGAGGATGAACCTCGTGCCTCGTGCCATCTTAAGGCTTGCAGTCACCATTACCTCAAATACATTTCTTGCGAGCGCTGACAGGAGCAGCTCTCTGCCGTTTTGGTTTTGTAAATGTAGCTCTGTGGAGGAAAGGTGAAGGCCCTGATTATAAAAGTACAAACCTTGAGCCTGCAGTAGAGAGTGGTGAGCACGAGTCCGTACAGAAAGAGGATTCCATCCAGAATATAACAGATCTGAGGTTCATGAAGGCCAGCAGCTGTGAAACAAACCAGAGTCATGACCTGCAGCATGTGACATGTGTCTAACTGCATCTTACACTCTCTACGTGAAGAGTTTATGAATCCGAGAGGGATTTTTTGAACTAGAGAAAAATAATGGATCAATTGTTTCTGTTCATTTCATTGGGACTTTAAAGGTCCTAGTATAGTTTCTTGTGGTGCACTTGCCTTACACAAGGAATGTAAAGATTATAAAGACCGATCTGCTCAAACCAAACTGTAAACTCTATCCCCCAAGTCACACAGATTTTGTTTCCACAGAATTCTAAATCAGTCTCATTTGCACTTTAGAGAAGTGAGCCACAGCGAGACATCTTTACAAGTGATAATTTGAGATGTTTTATTTGACATCAACATCGCCTTTAGTTTCCATAAAGCCCTTCAGCGCTCCTAATAAGGAACTGCCCAGTTCCATTTCACAAAACCTCCGCTATATACACAATACATGTAGAGTTATATACAATTCTTGCACTCCTGTTTATTAATTGGTCATTTTCCTGGAAAGGTGCCAGTACTTCCAGTACAAAGCTGTATCTGGCATCTCACAGAACATATTAACTACTGACTTACTTCGACTCGATGCAAGTGCTGTTTGTCCACTTCTTTGACACTAACAATACCAAGTAAAATGAATGTGATGCAAAAAAAAAAGTTTTTGCGTCCAGTGGATATTCTGAGTAATGACGTTTTAAATTAACACTGGGACTTTCCCCAAGCATTTTTGAGTTAGGTTTTTCATTAAGAGCCATAATACTCAAATATTAAACTAAATATGTGTTGCCAAATGTAAATGGGAATATTGTTTGATCAGATTATAAACAGAAACATTTAACATTTATGTGTGTTTTGATATTTTCACGTTTGGGCTTTCAAATCTGTGATTCTACAGAAAGTATTTTATATCTATACAATATCGGAAGTTCAAAGCTAAAAGGGTGACACTATGTTTAATCCGTCCTTGAAGCAAAAAATAAAAGATACTAAAAACAGTTACCTAAAACGTGCCTATACACTTTCTATTTGCATTTGCTTTAGATTAATCATTTTTAAATGAGATATATTCATTTATACTTTGGTCATGTTTAGTAAGGAGGAGAACACAAAGATTAGCAGCATAAAAACAGCCTTTCACATTCACTTCCAAGAAGGTGAGTGGTCACTCTGCAAACAGGAAACATGATGTGGCCCAGTCTGAGCTCCATTCTATAGAATCCATCTCAGATTTTTTTATTTGAGCCAAACATTTTACAGCGGTACATGTATTCAGCTACTTTTCCCCAGTTATTTAGTTTTATTTTCAATTTCAAGTGCACTTTTCTTTTTTTTTTAATATTTCCAAAAGCATTAACTTTTGAGAGAAGACAGAAATATAAACTGTTAATGTAACAGAACAATCTGATGGATTTAAGAACATGTTTGAGGGGTTTTAAGCAGGTTTGGCAGCTTTCATACAAAGAACCACATACTGGATTTTTTGTACTGGATTTTCCTTATTCTTTGCTAAGATAATATTAAGATAATATAAGATAATATTTCTTCAATGATTACAGAGCTGAAAATGTTCTTGCGGCCATAAAACTTTACTCGGGTCATCTTTTTTACTACTATTTAACATTCTAAATCGGTTTCTTGCCTGATCTTTGCACTCACCTGCTCTCCCGAAACACATCCACAGTGGGAGGGCGATGGCAAGCGGACATGGGCGTCCCATGGCTGGACCTGGACCGACGTGGAGCGCTCTCAGAACGGGCTAAAAATTGAGAAAAAATACTCGGCTGGCACTGGTTCTTCTATTTGTCTGCCTCTTGCGCTGCACAACTCGCTCGCTTGCTCACTCTAAGGGAAGTTGTGGTCGGCAGCTTGAAGTCCATCTCTCTCAGATCTCATCAGACCACTCCCCTTCAAAAAAGAAAACCAAGAAAAACAAAAAGAACAAAAAAAAAACATACAAAATGCCAACACTTGAGTCTCAGAACAAGCACGCAGAAAAACATTTAAAAAGGTGTTTGAAGTGAAACAGGCACGAGTATGTGGAGTCGTAAAATATTTATTAGGTTTATCTCATTTTTGGAGCATTGTACAGTAATATTAGAAGACGTCAAACAAACTAAGCTGAATTGTGAACAGGAAGAGAGAAAGTTGTCTCTTTAGCGGTCAACTTCACCAAACACGATGTCCTGTGTGCCTGCAAGAGACAAACAGACATTAGTAGTAGTAGTAGTAGTAGTAGAAGTAGTAGTCTAGTATTGATTGTAGTGTAGTATTCCACACTAGACACAGGTGAAGACAGTAGGGGTGTATTATATTGTCAAGAATAATACTGCGGGCGGTGACAACATATATACAATTGCAAGTTTAGAGGAAAAACAGGGTTTTTACTTTGCTCCATTTCAGTTCAGACAAGAACAAACTGTTATTAAACTGTTTTATAGTTTAAGCATTAGGAATATGACAGTAATATTCCCAACAGTATGTCAAGGCGTGTTGATTTTACTGTTATATATATTGAAGAGTGTATTGCCTGCTGTAAGTGTGTGTTATTTTCTGTATTTTAACACTTTTTTTGTGTGTGTGAAGTCCTGTGTGACTTCCTTGTCTCTAAAAGGCGCTACATAAATACACTTTACTGGCTTCCTTGCATTGAAAAAAAGAAAAAGTATCAGTTCTACTATTCTCTTAACTTCTTCCTCTTACTGTGTATGGAATATTGTGCTAATATTCAACCACAGAGGGTTTTTTCTTGGATATTGTTACATCCCTAGATGACAGTACTGTGTAGAGCTGCTTAGCACAAACAGAAGTTTAAATAAGAAGTTTTATGGTGCTTTTCTAGCCCAATTAGGCTCAGTGGTTAGATTATTCAACCACAGACTAAAGGTTTGGTGGTTGAGCTTGGTTAGCTCAGTACCTGTGGTGTAGTCTGCTGTATGCACAGGTACTGAGCTTGGTTAGCTCAGTACCTGTGGTGTAGTCTGCTGTATGCACAGGTACTGAGCTTGGTTAGCTCAGTACCAGTGGTGTAGTCTGCTGTATGCACAGGTACTGAGCTTGGTTAGCTCAGTACCTGTGGTGTAGTCTGCTGTATGCACAGGTACTGAGCTTGGTTAGCTCAGTACCAGTGGTGTAGTCTGCAGTATGCACAGGTAGACTCAGTTACCCCTAAGGTGCTTTAGCGCTAGAGAACAAACTTTATATCACTTGTTTTCCCCACAGTGGCTCATTCTCTGGGTTTAGGAGCAGACTCAGAGGAGCAGACTCAGATAAACAGATGTGCGGGCAGATCAGGGCCACTGGACAAAAACAGACCACGCAGTGTTCTGCAAGTGTCAAGCTACAAATTGTTGTTCATTTGACAAAAATCAACCTCATATTCACGGAGCAAGAAAGAGTGAATGAAAGTGCAAGCTCGTTCTTACATAAGACATATGTAATTAAATATACCTACAACATAAAATATAAGTTTAGCAATCCAGAGAAAAAAAAGTTTGCGTTATCTGGAGACTGGAGCCTCTCAGCCCACAGTGCAGAGGTCCAGGGCAGTGCTCACTGCTCTGTGCAGGGGCTGTGAGCATTAAAACTACACCGCATTCCAAATTATTATGCAAATTGTGTTTAAGTGTCATAAAGGCTATTTTTTGTTTTCCAGTGAAACTCATGGATTGTACTGTGTCTCAGGGCTTTGGGTCAGTGAAATCAATCTCAGACACCTGAGCCAAAGGAACAACTATTTAAGAAGGACGTTCCACATTATTAATGTCTTGCCTTGGACAAGGTATGAAAACCTTAGATATTTCACAAAAACTTAAGTGTGATCATCGTACTATTAAGAGATTCGCGCAGATAAAGGCACAATGAGGAAGGTTTCTGCCAGACAAACACATCGGATTAAGAGAACAGCTGCTAAAATGCCATTACAAACAACAAACAGGGATTTGAAGCTGCTGGTGCTTCTGGAGTCCAGAACATCAAAGTGTTGATCCTCCAGAGACTGTGGTTCTGCATGAACCTTCTATTGAGCCACCCTTAACCAATGCTCACAAGCACAAACAGCCCAGTGGCCCAGAAATACATGAAGACTCATGTTCAAAGAGTCTTGTTCACTGATGAGTGCCGTGCTGCCCTGGATGGTCCAGATGGATGGAAGACCACCATGTCCCAACAAGACTGCAGCGAAACTCTGTTGTGCACAATCATTTGGAACAGTGCGTTTGAAGTTTTTATATTTGAGAAAAAAAAATACATTGGGAGGTTTATTCAATAACATTTGAATTGTACTCTAACGGTTGATGACTTGAAAATTATGATGTCTGTCATTTATATTGACTATTTGGCAAAATCAGCAAAAAATATCAATTGCATAATAATATGGAACACAGTGTACCACATAATGCAACCAATGAAAGAGCAATGTAATCTGTAATCAATCGATAGATAGTAACATATGAAGTAAGTAAATAATGCAATGTTAAGATTCTTTTGAGTGTTCCAGAAAGCACTAAATAAAATGAATGCATTATTTTTTGTAGTTCTGAACAACTGTCCCAATTATAGTAGTGGAGCGAAGTAATTAAACATAATCATAATATCATTTTACTTTCTTTCTTAAAAGAAGGCATAACACAATACTTACTATTGAACTGTTAACATAAGTAGATCACCACTTTACATTTTGTTCATTGTTACCCACAATAATGATCCTAAACGACTCCATGACCTTCACGTTCCAAACTGTAGAACTGATAAGCCTCACCTCTTCATGGTGACATTTAGGTGTAAATAAGCAGCAGATTGAAATGGACATGTTTTCATTTTTGAAAAGGGGCTGCGTTACATTTTAGAACTCTACGTGTCACAGTCTTATTTTTTTACAAATTAACACAACTAAGTACAGGGAAGTGGGCGGGATTTTCTGAGCACTCGAGCCTCGCTAACACATGGAAATACATGTTATAAAAAGTAACCTTTCATAAGCTCAGTAAAGTTGATATCGTATGACATCCCCTTTAAATCCTTACCGATTATAGCTACTACATCAGCCAGCATGTGTCCTTGGGCCATTTTGTCAAGCCCCGCCTAAAGGTAAAAACACAACAAAATAACAAGCCTTAAGTTTCATCATCACATTACACCTTGTAAGTAGGTATTGTCGCTTATGCAGCTGGAGCTCCTAGTTCTGTGATGTTGATACTGATCACGTAGCATAAAATGACTTGTTAAAAATGTTGAATTTATGTTTAAATACAAAATATATATTTCATGGTGTAAGGAATCATGGAGTCCATACCAAGTGAGCAAATCCAGGGGCTTTGATCTTGCAGCGGTAGGGTCTGCTGGAGCCGTCCGACACCAAGTACACTCCAAACTCACCCTGAGAATGTGCATTTACAGAAATAATTATTCATTTGAATTCATATTAAAAGAGAGAACATTTCAAGATCTTAAATTATGCAATGTTTTGTTTTTTTAACTACTCGTAAATATGTCTTTAGCTGATATTGTCTATACAACAAATAACAAGCAGAGGGAGCAAAGAGTCTCGATGCTGGTGGGCTGAAGAAGGATGCCGTTCAAATCAGGCTAAGAATGGTGGCTGCATATGTCAAGTCGATGAGATGGAGAGTTGTGAAAAAACTAGTCTATAGAAGGTTATTGGGCTGAAAAAAAAACACAAGGCCACTTCTGGACCACTACCTGATGACATCAAGAAGTGAAGGCCTAAAAATGCCAAAAGAATAGGCTTAGCACTAACCTGTTTGTCAGCTTTTCAAAACTAGGACTATAAGAGGTTCCCAACATCTTTTTCTGTCCTGCGGTGTGACACGCCTTTGTAGTGAAATACTATTTTGCCATCGATGTAATCCCTCATTCATCCAGGCGTGTTCCATCGTAGAAAAGGTCAACTTTTCTACTATTTTGCCGTGTTAAAGTTATAATAAATCACTTAATAGGTCTAATCTCTAGTGCTGGTATGGGTATCTTGAAGGACACTACAACAACCAATATCAAACTGCTAGATGTACAAAGTTTTTTATTAAGTTACAAAAGAAAGAAAATAAAGAATGATAACTTCTTTTGAGCTGTAGCTCAAACCTTGAAGTCCAGAGCTTGTCCTGGAGCATAAATGACAAATGAGCTCCATCTATTTTTTGTCTCTCCCTTTTTGATATACATGTTGATATGATTATATGAGGACACTCTTTAGATACAGTACTAAACTCCCCCTTTTATCGTGTTTAAACAAAAGAAGATTGATTCTTTTCGTATGCATGCCAGGGTCCTGACCTTGGGGGCCTCCACGGCGGTGTAGGTGGCCCCTGGAGGGACCTGGTAGCCCTCTGTGTACAACTTAAAGTGGTGGATGAGCGACTCCATGGACGTCTGAGGGAAAAACAAAAACAGAGGTGTGTTAGGTCTTTTTCACACTGCCACTTGTGACAGGACAGAAACAGGCGGGGCTGGCGTGGACACACATGAACACGGATCATGTTGTCATGGAAATAAGTGATTTGGTCAGCTGATGCCTCTCACGTGGATCATAATCCGATGTTTGGGGATGAAAGATGAACGTGCATGTGAACAGGACCGATGCAAAAGTGAAATAGATAGATCTAAATCCTGTAAACACTGGGGCCACTCCAAGGGGTGCTCTAACATGTGTAAAACACCCTTAGAGACAAGATCAAAAGGAAACTGAATAATGCGAAGCGTCTCTGTAAAGCAGGCAGCGTTAACACTTTACTGGGAATCGAGATATATGTTCGCAAAAGGACAGCATAGCTTATCATCCAGTTTAAGAAAGAAATTATAGAAAGAAATGTTTTGAAATATCCCTAAAGAAGGCATCACACATGTACCTCACACTGTCACACATGTACCTCACACTGCACAAGCCTAGTTCACACACTGTCTACCGTGTACCTTCATCTCTGCTCTCTTTGGGGGGGCCACCTTGGCGTCGTCCACCTTGATTTCCCCCTCAGGCATCTTGTTCAGGGCCTGGATCATGATTCTGAGGGACTGTCTCATCTCCTCCACTCTGCACAGGTACCTGCACATACATACACACACACACACTCACAACACGGACTTACATTCATGTCCTGGACACTGATACAAACCTTCACCACAATTCCAACATACATAAACTAAAGTCTGCTTGTTGTCTTTAAAAAAATGTTTAGCGTGAGACAAAAAGCGCAAAACTTATACATAGAGGAAATCGGATTGTTATTTATGAAATGTGGTTCAGTGACGAGGATAAATGCTTTTATCACACAGAGTATTTGACTATGCGGGGGGTAAGTACTGCCCCGTTTACAGGAGCTAATGTGAAGCATCACCAATTCTGGTGGCGTGGATATATGTAAAAAATGACACATGAGGATCTACTCTGGTCTTTTCTCTCTTTTTAGTTTTTTAAAGAACGTTTCAAAGTATATGTTGTGGACTGTGTCCGTCATTCCATTCTTCCTGCTGGCGCTCTGCTGTATCTGCTATAGCAGTAGCAGTGATGATTTATGGTTACAATATAACAGAGCAACTCACATTTGCAATGACACCACACACAAGAACAGCAGCTTAAAAATGTGGGCCTCCAGCTTTCAATCATGTAGTCAAAAAAAATGGGTAAAGTCAACAAACTTTTTAAATTTAGATTTAAAGGATTCATGGGAAAACAGCGAAAAGGGGATGAGATTTGGTGGTTATCTGAAGATTAGGGGAGGGAATAATGACTTTAATCTGCCTTTTACATATAAATATGTACTACATTTTTTGTATATCTGTAGTCTTGTGAGAACTGTTTAGGTTTGATACAGTCAGATCATAACGACACTTAATAGTTTTGAGAGTTTTTGATACTGCCAAGCCAAAGCTCCTTTTTAGTCGAGTAATCGATCGGTAGGGTATTTTTTGTCAACTACAGTCCAATAAAAATCGCTTGAGAGGATCCAAAGTAGGGTCACGTAACACCAAAGTTGGGGAGAAGCAAATCATTTTTAGTGTGTAGAGGGCTTTAACCAAAACCTTAACACATCTTCACCTGTCGTAGCAGTCTCCTCTGATCCCGATGGGTACGTCAAACTCCACCTCATCATATTTGTCATATGGCTGGGATTTTCTCAGGTCCCACTTGATTCCTGAGCCTCGCAGCATCACTCCACTGAGGGAGGGGGAAAAAGTACATTTAGAAAATATACTTTTTTTTCATCTAGCAAGTCTACAAAAGGAAGAAAAAAAAGTTGTGCAAAATGTGAACCTGAATCCGTAGTTGAGAGCCTCCTCAGCAGTTACCACCCCAATGTCCACAGTTCGATTCTTCCAAATACGATTGTTGGTCAGCATCTGGAACACAGTCACGTCAAAACATACTGCGGACAAGTTCAAATAAACTGTTACATTTATATAACGCTTTTGTATCTCCAAGGGGCACATACCCTTTCACACACAATCATTGCCACCAGTGTACGCAGACACTGGGTTAACAGTATGCACAACTAAAAGTGGTTACTGAATTCCGGTGTAGTCAATGAAATGAAAAAACTGACCTCTTCAACTTCATCGATACGAATGGAAAAGTTCTTGCACCACTCGTAGATGTCGTCCATCAAGCCCAACGGCAAATCCTGACAACAGGAGACATTTACTATAGTATTATGTTCCAATGTCAAAATGTATATTACAGGATTACTCAACGGGTAGCAAATAATGGGTAGCCCTGATAATAACCAACTTTAAACAATTAATAAACATTAGTACCATAGGTTACTGAATTATCCCACCTGGTGTACGCCTCCAGGTCGGATGTAGGCAGCGTGCATTCGGGCTCCAGAAACTCTCTCATAAAACTCAAACATCTAAGAAAAAAAAACAAGATTAGCTTGGATTGGAGCAGATAGGATGTACACAAAGATTGTCTATTGCACTGAAGGTGTTATGGTCTCACTTTCTCTCTCTCTTCAAACATCCAGAAGAAAGGTGTCATGGCTCCAATGTCGAGGGCGTGAGTGGTGATGGCCATGATGTGGTTCAGGATACGGGTCAGCTCGCCGTAAAGCACTGCACACAGTCAAAAAGATGTCATCTATTATTCACACGAGAAAATATCCCATTTCATAGAAATGTGCTTGTAAATGTAAAAAAAAAAAAAGAGTCATACTTTTTATCTTTAGTCTAAATTTAGATTTGTTTTGGCTTTTAGATTTTGATAAACCTTCCAAGCAGATCAAAATATTGCTTTTTTAATGCCCCACCAAGCAAGATAAAAGCAAATAATGTACTCTAAGGCATTTATTTATTGACAAGATTTGGTTTTCTTGCACAAAAAAAGTACCTCGGATCCACTGAGCGCGGAGAGGGGCCTGGATGTTGAGCAGCCTCTCCACAGCCAGAGAGTAGGCCTCCTCGTTACACATCATGGACACGTAATCCAGACGGTCGAAGTATGGCAGAGCCTGTCAAAACGAAACAAGAAGTGTGTCATAAAGTAACTTCTCTACTAACCAACTACTCTTTCTAAAATTAGACACATAGACGACATCAAACACCCTTTACTCCAGTGAAGAGTAGGAAACCCATAATTTCTTCACTTCCACGCCTCGAAATGTCGCATTTTTCACCCACACAGTTAAATAGCCACAAATGCTGACAAGTTATTTTAATTATAGATAACACTTAACTCAGATCATCTCTTTCCTAAAAAATACCAACGTAATATATCAGGTTGTATAACATCCTTATAGCATTAACATGGAGAAAAGAAAATTATCTCTTCAGTTAAAGCCACATCATGATACTTTTTTGGGGTAGAGGAGAGGGTGTAAAGATATATACCTTTGTCCTTACTGTGAGCAGACATGCATCTCCACAAACCTGACTCGTATTTGGACTAGAGGAGTCTTCTCCAGCTTGTTTTCTTGGAAATATGGTTCCTTTAGCTATAATATGTTGCAAACTTTCCATTTCCATGGACTTTCCACCTCCAGAACACTTTTTATGGGACCTGCTTTTTTTTGGGAGAGTTCTAAGACACAGAAATCACACAGGAGACCTTCCTATCATGAGGCACGAGCACCAATCACTCAGCTTCCAAGCCAGTGTCAGGCATTTTCCAACCTTCCATTACAAATGACCTAAAAAGCAGCATGCCTGTTCAGCTGTTTTGAGCAGTGTGCGCTGGCCGGTACCTGCAGGTATGTCTTGTACTCGATGAGCTTCTCTGTGCCCCGGTGCAGAAGCCCGATGTGCGGGTCACACTTCTTGACCGACTCCCCGCTCAGCTCCATGACCAGCCGCAGCACGCCATGAGCCGCTGGGTGCTGGGGGCCGAAGTTAATGGTCAGGTTGGACACGTCTTTCTCAGCGGGAGGGTCTTTGTCTGTGGGGAAGAGAAGCAGTTCAAATTCAAATTCAGTCGCTTGAATTTTGCGTAGATACGGATATTAAAAAAGGTGCACAATAGCCACGAGTCGACTAGTTCTGGCCACCAAAACTGGTTAACCGGTTCCAAAGCACACTGGAACGGCTTCTGTGGAAGAATGCGTCTCCATGCTCAGGGCTTGGCTCTGGGACCAGAGACAGAGGTCTAATACATGAGCAAATGACGTCATAACAAACATCTAAAATAAATATAATCTAAATCATACCTGGATTAAACTTTTTAGTCATGAAGTCGATCCCAGCAATTTATACAAAAACCTAATTCCAAGTCTGTGGTGCAGACAGTTTCTTTCCATCTGCCACTGGACTCATGATCATTTTAACCTTGTGACTTTAATAATGAATAATACTACTTCCATTTGCACCATTGTTCTGATCTTGCTGTATATGTATTGTATTTAATTTACTTTTTTAAAAACTTACACATAGTTTATTTTACATGCCCTTGTTCTAGCATAGTCTATACTTTTTGCTATTTCTATTACTATAAACTGTTGTATGTTGCAATCCACCATCAAAGCAAGTTCCTAATTTGTACATTCTGCTCATTGACGTCTCTATCCTCAGCTTTTTCACCATTTATCTCACTTCTCCAATATCACCAAACAAAAGACTGCTCCCTCCATCTATGTCAAAGTAGTATTCTTAACTTGAAAAAGACCAATCGCTGGAGTCCCACTATGCTGGACAAGCAGTTTCTCTACCAATGAAGGTTAAACAGTGCGTCTGTGTATTGGGACAAGGTATTAGTTGGGTTTTAGTTTTTGACTTGAACTTTACGAATTGTGCAGTGAAGCACTGCTCCTCTGGAAGTATTTAAAAATACATTTACAGCTTCTAACATTTTAACCGCTCGTTATGTACATAAATCAAAATCCATCAGAAGCTAAACGAATTAACAGTTCTAAATATGCTATTTGGCATTTCCATCTCGTGTTATTTACACAATACTTCAAAATGTGCATTAAAGATGAATTTGCCTGACACTGGGGCAAATGGAATAGAAACAAAAACCCAGACTGACTTTCAATGGACTGCTCTTTTTCTCTTTGCCTTTTCACTCTCTGAATCTATTTTTGTTTTATTTAACTTGGTTTTCGTCTTGTATTAAAGAAATATTAGTTAAAAAATAATAATATTGTTGATGGAAGCAGAATTCCTGTTGCCTTGTTGGCTTTCTTCTCCGTGGTTCTTCTAAAGGTTATACTTCGGGGTTAGTCAAAGCCTACTTAAGAGTTAGTCCTTGATTTCTTGGCAGGCTACGTTATAGATCAATCAAAAGCATGATACCGTTCCATGGAGGAGGCGCCCACTTCTCGTTGATGGCAGTGGGATACATGACTGCTCCTGCAAACTGCTCCGTCCACTCCACATCAGGCTGCCATTGCTTCTGCCTGCACACACAACAACTCATTTAAAGTGCAATGATAATTCTCATTTTAACTTTGCCTGGATTGTTCCGATCTGACCTGACCTGTAAATTGGTTTGGAGGTGTCACTTGCTTGTCTCCATGGAGACAGATGAGATTCATGCCTTACCATGTGGAACATTTTAGGCAAAGCAAGTATGTCTCCTCTCCATGGAGACAAGCAACCATAAGAAGACCCCTCCATCAGAAAAGTTATGCAATGCAACTTTAATTTTAGACATTCAGATAGAAATTTATATATATTACTGCTAAAGAAAGAAATATCGGATGTCAATGTTACACATATTTGTTTGCTATAAAAGGGGCTGGGCACATCTTATTTGATATATGAAATATTAAATCTGTGGTAGACTACTTGTTTAGCAAATGCATAATTTGGATGTTGGAAGTGAAGTTGACAGACTGCTAACTTGTAAACAATCCACAGCTTTAGAAAATCAGCACTCAATCACCACTATTTAAAATGTTCTGTAAGTCAAACAACGCGTAGCAACTCCTCCAAACTGTGTCTAAAATTAAATAACGTAGTTAGCTGAGTGTTGGTGCAGGTAGGTCACGCTGTTATTAGCGTCTGGGCTCATTAGCAGCCGGCTAGCGTTAGCATCACAACTGACACATGCAATGACAGGCGCGTTTAGAAGCTAGCAGCACCCCAGATGTTCAGCATCCCTCGGTGTTTCCCTGTACCTGTTCTGTAGCACGGTGCAGCTCGGACTGAGTAAGCAGTTATTTCCAATGAGTTTGGCTGAAGGACGTCCCAGCCTGGAGAGCGACCTCAGCATCGTGGCCGCCATCTTGGCTCAGACCGCTGTGGTTGTTGTGTAAAGGGCGTCCTCTGTCGGTGTTGTAATGAGGTTTAACCGTGACACTGCCACCATGAGGACACTGCCAGTACTGCTCGTTTAGGGACGCTCGTGACCGCCTGCCATTTTGAACTTTTTCTTTATATTATCAAGTTCTCTTTTCTCGTCCATCCCGCTCCACAGTGGCCGGTCAGCTGCACCCCACACGCACCTCTCCTAAACTGAGGCACCCCTGTTTTATGTTACATTTTATTTGAAATAAACCTCCCGTTATAAAATACATTATAAAGCAGGCAAGGTTATTTTGGGTCCAGGTTTTAAAGCATTTCATTTTGCTCTGCTACATGATAATTAAGTTCATGTTAACTGCCCCTGAAACGTGCACCATCAGAGGCTTTGACCTTTTTAAATCAAGGCTTAAAACGTATTTTTTTCAGACTGGCTTTAAATACTTTGTAATGTTGAGACATTTTATTTTGTACATTGTTTTATTGATTACATTGTTGAATATATTGTTATTTTAAATTATTTTAAAATAACAATGTATAATTTATTTTAAATCTTGTGTTAGTATTAAATCGCATGTACACAATTTAATTGAGACAATTGCTGTTTTGTCTCTTTTTATTTTTTATATTTTGGCTTTGATTTGAAAATACAATGGCAATACCAAACACAACTGAAGCCTTAATAACCCAAAAAACATATCCTGTATCGCTAAATACTGATAAAACTGCAAAGCAGAGTCGGCTCTGCTCCTGTGACTCCAGCTCTCCGTCCTGTTCTCTCTCACACTCTTTCAGGAGGCAGACAGCCAGTTGTGAGAAGGCTGTGTGCTTTCTGTTCATATTTCAAGGCAAATATTTAACCGCGTGCGTTGCGCTGATCGATCGCGATTATCCGCGCATCTTGGATTGAAACTACAGCGGGGCGTTTCTCTGTGATTCCTGGACCGTTTTACATTAAATAAAAAGACAAAAAACGTTTGAATCTCCTCCCTGCGAGTTCTTGTCCCATCATTCCCCCTCACTCATCACAAGCGCTCTGGAGAGAGGGAGAGAGAGGGAGAGAGGGGGAGAGAGGGGGAGAGAGAGGGAGAGAGAGGGAGAGAGGGAGAGAGAGAGAGAGAGAGAGAGAGAGAGAGAGAGGGAGGCTCTTCAGCTGTTCGCTGCGTGCGTAACGCCACGCCCCTTCTGTAAAAATGCATTTTAAAACAAATTGTTGCATTAATTACGATTGTTTTCTGTCAAAAACAATGCAAATAGCATTCTACTGGATTGTTTTACAGCGTTTATTTCACGAATCAATAACTGCCTGTAAACATTTGTCCATCACACTCCAATTTTTCGCTGCACCTCTGCACTCACGCCATGGTCCCAGGGTGCCACGGCACTGTGAAAGCCTGCTCCACGGACAGATAGAGGAAACACTCCTGTTGCTGCTTAATAAAGTCTGTATGACAGGTTAGACAACACGTTTCACTTAAACGTAGTGAACGTGACTCTATTTCAGATTTTACTTAACATTTTGCCTGTTTGTCCCCAGCTTGACATTTTTTGGTGTGTTTGTTTATAATTGTACTTCCTTGTTGTTCATGGGCAGCAATTGTGACAGAGGCAGGACCCTCACCAGAAGCACTGCATAGTGCACAGCAGTGTAATATTTATTGAAATGTATTGCTATTTATATTTCTATATTAATTAAAATGTAGGACTACTTTTCAAAATAGGCTTCACAATAGGAGCATATAAGATACATACAAGAATACACTATAGCCCTGTGATGAGTTGGCCACTGTCCAGGGTGTACCCCGCCTAAGGCCCAAAGTCACTGGGATAGGCTCCAGTCACCCGCGACCCCTAACGGGAATAAGCGTTAGAAAATGACTCAATGAGAGTACACTACAATTAGTTGTGGACCTGAGGTTTAGTTCAGAAGATGATTTTACTCAAACTTCATCCTGCTGTAAAAAAACAAACATTTTCAGTTGTGACACCCATGAGTCCATAGATAGATGGATGGACTGATAGCCTTTGGGCTATTGAAGGGGGGACCAGCTCATTTGTGAGTAAGTTGTCTCAATATTTTCAATGACGCATCGCTTTTTGATGACATCACAGAGAGATTCTGTTTTAAAACTGAGCTTTAATCCCTGTAATGTTAAATTTTAATTTGTAAAATGTTTCACAACTGCAACTATGCTAAATATTTACCACAAGTTCTATCCCACCAAATTAAGTCATAATTACAAAATCATGAGAACCTGTCATCTAGACTTTAAGGCACGTTCTCGGGAACAACAAGTGCTGTTTTGTTTCCCTCGGGTTCTACTACCAGACTTAACATCAACAGAAGGGTTCTTCAAGCAGATCCAGTCAGCTCTCTGTTGTTCATTCTGGCTGCAGATATGTTAGCATTGTATATAAAGAACAATCAAATAATTCAATCATTACATTTTTTGGGGCCAAATCCTTGAAAATAACACAATTAGCTGACGATACTGTTTTATTACTGAAGAGTTCACATGAAATTCCCAAAGCCTTAATTAGATCTAAATCTATCATATCCACTATGACCAAACGTGAAGGAAGCTCACTTCAAAACGATATACACCCATGGAAAGATTTTTTTTTTAAAAGAAGATACAATTTGAAGATGATACATGCAAATTCTGCGAAATTGAACTGAAACTTTAGAACATTTCTTATATTATAATCTCTATTGGTGGATTATAGTACATAATAACATCCTTTCAATGGAGGTTTAACTGATAAAAAGACGATCTATCAATCTCCTTCAGACTCAGGTCATGGATTTCTGCTTCCTGTTTATAGGTGATATGTGATTCAAAAGATGTCATTTTAAATTGTTAATCGCTATGGCAACAGTACTAATTTCTTACCATCCTCAAATGCATGGATAAAACAATTAAAACACACACATGACACAAGATAATACTTCAGTCCATAGCAGAGCCTCCAATAGATGTAAATGACAAAGACATGGTGTATTTAGGTGCTGCCCATGTTTAGGGTCCACAAACCTCTACAGCATTCGACAAAACAGACTTGTGTTTCATTCTTACTTTGACTGAAGTTTGAGAAACTTGGCTGGCCCATAAGATTTTGGATTAACATTAACATTTGGATTGGTGCCATTGTGTTTGTCTTCATAGGCCAAACCTTTTTTAAACGTTATTATAACGACAGCAAGTTAAAAATGCAATATTCTTGTGCTTTGCTGGTGGTGCAGTGGTTAGGGGTGCTGCATGTTTGGTTGTTGCCACAGTGGATTCCAGTCCAGCCCTCGACATTTGCTGACTGTCCATCTTCTCTCCCCCTTTCAAGCTACAACTGTGCTGTCAACATTAACCTTTTGGGCGACAAAAACAGCACTATTCTTATATTCTTCTCAACCTTGTAAGAACATTTTATTATAGTACATTTATGTAGAAGTCTTTGTTTTCCTTGTTTTCACAGTTAAGTGTCTGGTTTCATTTTGAGTTTTTAGATTGTTCTTAAAGCTGCACTGTGTATTGAGCAGTTGATGCCGCCAAGTTACAGGTCAGATCTGTGGAGAGAATCCATGTTTTGCAAGGTATTTTTGAGTAAAAAAAGTTAGTTTAATGCCATGTCCCAGGCAAAGCAATGACATCTCCATGGAGACAAGCAAGTGGTGGACCCTCCCCACCAGAAAAGTGACATGGACACCCCCGCTCTGACTGTGGCCTGCCCAGTGGGTGTCATGAGCCCTTCATGATGTTGAGTCAAAGAAATACCAAATGTTTAATAAAAAAAAACAGTGCTTTTATTTATGTAATACTGTGGAAAAATAATTACATACCATTTTTAAAAAATATTGAAGATAATGAAATAAAAAAATGAGAGTTTGATAACGCTTGTTGTACATCTTTTGAACAGTTTCTCTGCTACGAAGAACAGTACGATAAGATAAGCATTAGAGTCGTTCTAAATTCAAAGACACAATAATACAGGATACATCCTACCAGAGGTATAAAAGTATAGAACAGGAGTGAGAAATGATATGACGCTATACTGAAGCTGCACACACACGTGCACTCTAACGTGCACTCTCACTCTGCACTCACACATGCAGCAGCACACTTGTGCACGTGCTCAGAGGTGCTGCGTCCAAATGTCTATGACAGTACAGGCTGTACAGAGGGGTGAGCGAGCGACCCCACACACACACACACACACACACACACACACGCACACACACACGCACGCACACACACACACACACACACACGCACACACACACACACACACACACACACACAGATCAATATAGTGACAGCCTTCATTGAACCTCTAGTGCACTCTGGCCCACACAAACGATGAGAGGATGAGGATGGCTCATGGACATCATGGACATCATGGACATCATGGACATGTCTCCTAAGGCTCTGTGTCCTCTGCACCAGGCTGTGATGAATGATCAAGGCCCCACAGTGCCTGGCAACAGGGGCCATAGAAGGAGCTCTACTGCATACACATGTCTGTGGTCAAACTCCATGGACTCTTGGCACTAGGTTGTGTTGACACTCAAACCTCTGTGATAAAGCTGCACCTGCAGAAGGCTGCAGGGGCTGTTGGCACGACTCCGTGAGGTGCAACACCTCCACTTTTGGTCCAGACACACACATAAATGTTTACATTGATAAAAAATTATTTGTAATGTTAAAAATAGAATACAAAGCTCTAATCTGGTGTGCAAATAAAAAGACATTACACAGATATACGGGACGCCTAAGCATGAATACTGTCGATGCAGTGCAAATGATGACCCCACCCCCCACCCCCCGCTCATGGTCCACAGGCACAGGCCGGCTGGACTCTATGTGCTCGACGTCAGACACACCCAAACTAACTCCTAATGGTGGCCAGACGTGACGTGGACTGTTGAGGTTTCTCCAGATCTGTATGTACCATACTGACAGACTGTGAGTTCTCTTCATGTACAATTGCCCCACACGGGCGGGGCCCTCAGGTCCCTCTGGTCCCTCTATTCCGTCTTGATTGTGACGCGCTGTCCGCTCTGCAGAGCTCACATTTACACTGGGAGTGACTTTGTCCCTCCCTGTCTCAGAAGTCTTGTCTCGCTTTGTCCTGCTCAGTCTGTGCATGGCTCTGTGTGACACTGTTCATGTGCTGTGTGCGTGTAGTGAAGTGTATGATGCCCCCTGGTGGCCGCTCACACTTCACAGCTCACACCTTACACGTGCGTTTGCATCCTCTGCGTGTGGCGGCTGTGGGAGTAGTCGGAGTGCTGCGAGGTGTAGGAGAAGCGCGTGGAGCTGCCGTATTTTCCCAGTCCTGTGTCAGGCCCCGCTGGAGCAGGGGCCCCGGGGGACACACTCACCCCAGGCGTCCCCACTCCGTACATCTCGTAGGAGGGGCCGGCCTCCAGTGGGGCCAGGCTGGACGGGGCGAAGCCCATGCGGTAGGGCTGGTAGTGGGATGGGTATCCGTAGTTGTCGTAGGCCAGCTGTGAAGTGGATTCCAGCAGGCTGCAGTCCGGAGGGAAGTCTGCGGCTGAGGGCCCAGGGTTAGAGGGGCCCTGTTGACTCTGGCCCCCGCGCGTAAAGGTGTTGAACTGTGCGTAGCTTATGTGGGACAGCCTGGAAGGAGGCCGCGGGTCGTAGCAGGGCTGTGGACGTCCCGGGGAGGTGAGGGGCCCCGGAGCTCCTCCGCTGGCCGTGGCCCCTGAGCCCCCTGCACTGCTGCTGATGGAGGCGGCGCCCCCTGGTGTTCCTGTGGGGGAGCGGTAGTCCGAGTAGTGCACAGTAGAGCGGGACGCGGGCCGGCCTTCGTCGTGAGTGGACGCACGCACGTTGTAGTAGCCGTTTGTGGGGTCCTGTGTGTGGACAGAGACGGGACAGTTAGAGGAAGAGCTGAGTCAGACATATACCGTGTATGTTCACCATACAAGCGTGGTGAAGTGAACAGTCTGATATCTATGGCCACAGTAAAATGTTTGAAAATCTGTTGATAACAGATGAAACTATTCAGTTGTGTATGGGATCTGTTCTGTCTGAGTAAAAGCACATGGAGCTAACACAGTATAGTGATAGTATGTAGAGAAGCCTTCAGTTCAATTGGGATTAAATATCCAAATCCTCAGCGGTTCACAGCCAGACTCAGGGCACTTAGACCTAACATGATTTGGACTTCTCATGCAGCACTCTTTGAATTACTCACAAAGAGTGTTCTCAAATGAGAGTGTGCTCTCATTTGCTGAATAAATCAGCTTTCCACACGATGTCAACATAAATTACTCAATCATGCACACAATTAGCTATAACATGCATTTTCACAATGCTTGCTTTGTTGTATCAGCGCATCTAAATGACATGAGTAAGGCAAACTACTGCTCTATAACTGTTTTTGGCTTATTATGCAGAAGCAAAATTATTATTAAGACTATTATGAAATGAAAGTACAGACAATTATTTATTGGATTTACATGATTTATATAAAATAAATAAACAAAACATAATAAATAAATACTGTTTTCTTTGTAAGAGATGCAGATGTGAGTTACACCACTAGAGGGCATAGTAACACTTTTACAAGAATGTTACAGGCTCAAGAAAAGAGAGGAGAAGAAAATGCACTCCTGAATTACTACACGAATCCCGTGTATTTTAGACCATGTTTATAAAAGTATAAACTACGTGGTTGGCAGCTTTTAAACCAAAAAGACTTCACAAGGAAATGTACTTCTTTGCAAAGGATAATATGTTCTTCAAAGTGTTTCAGTAAAATGTACTGTATTTTATTGGACATAATAGTATTGTAGCCTATTCATTTTTCTCTACCTGCACAGTCTCTGTTAGAGTTACGTCTGTTTTTGATAGCCATTTATCTAGACTTTTTAATGATTCCATTCTTCTGCGGTTCTTGAACTGTGGGGGATGGTGCTAAATGTGAATTTTGAAAGCAGGAGAATAAAGATAGACTGAAAGATAGACTGAAATATGCATAAATCTATCTGAACACAACTTTGAGTGGGTAAATAAGAAGAGAAAACATTTACAATTTGGCTCTTAATCTCATAAAATAAATGTGTGTCTCTTAAAATAACAGGTTCTGCTAAGTGCTAAGAGCTAACCTTGAGGTCGTACTCCTGGCGCGTGTCCAGAGTGTCGCTGCGTAGCTCGGTCTTCAGCTCCATGTCGTCTTTGAACGGCTGGTTGGAGGGAGAGAAGGACACAGAGGGCAGAAACTGAGGCGTCAAAACAAAAGGAACCAAAAGAACCAAAAAACAAAACAGCAAATAAAAAGAGGTGTGAGAGGACAAGAGAATAAGAGCCCATTAGAATGACAAGAACAGGTTACAAGAAAGTTCAGTTACAGACAGCAAAGAAATGAGAAATTAATCTGTTGTTGTTGTTTTTTTATGAATAGTTGATAGTGAAAGAAAGCAGAATTGTCATTAAAAGTATGCATAAATTAGAAGTGGACAATAATTACTCAATGAGGTAAATGTGCTTGTAAATTACTTGGTTGAGGCTGGTTGAGTGAATCAAGCACAAAAGTGCAGAAAAATCCCATTAAAGTTTTGTTTAGAAGATTACACTGCAAGCTGTTCTTTTCTGTTTTATCCTCTCTTTTAGCTTTTGTAGCTTTTGGTAGTTTTCTTATCAAATTTGATATAATTAATCATCTAAATTTGCAAATACAATACCTTCAAAACACAAACTGTATATTGCCCATCTCTAATGTAAATTCAGTTTAGTTTTAATAGTGACATGTATGATCCTAAGAATTGACACCGAAATTATACTTCAAATTCACATATAGTTGAAATCCTGATCTATAAAAACAATCATTTCTATAGATCAAATACAGATACAAATAAAAAAATCAGTTAAAGGTGCTGTACACATTTACACATTATTTTCATGTAATAAAGTATAAGCACTGTATTGCAGTAGCACAGTTTTTAAAGGCACTTCATAAGGTCAAAATCTGACCACAGTGTGTAGTAGTAGTCGTCTACTCTCTATGAACAACAGCGCCGGGCTAACCAGCGTCTGGTGAGTCTAAACTGAATAAACACCTAAAGGTCACACAGTGAGCAGTGAGTTAGCAGGATGTCACTGTTAAAGACTTTACGAATGAGGTTAATACTTGTGTTAATAAATGTTTATAAAGGTAGGTGTTTGTGTCTCAGTGCTAATGCAAATGTAATGCTAATTTTGAGGCAAAACGATAATAAAATAATGCCACAAACTTAAGTAATCTACACACAAAACACGATCAAGCAGACTTACTTAATTGGTTGAATTAATTCATATTTTATATTTTATGTTCTGGTAAAAGCTGCCAGAGCGCTGTGGTGCACAAAGCATATTATAAAGCCCTGAATTCTCTGCAAAGCAGGAAGTGCGCTGTTAGCATGTCTGTGAGTGAGATTTACCGTGACAGTAGAATGAAAGAGACGGTAAGACAGTAAAAATCAGGTACAGCACCTTTAACAAATAATAACCAATAAAAGATATATTTAAGCTAAATCCAACAATCCAACAAATAGTAGTAAATCACTATTAAGATGGTATATTAATGTGTTTATTTATACAGGCATGTTAGCGTGTTAGCTTAGCCTCCCGCTGCTCACCGAGTACATAGCTTTGACCATGCGTGATGCCGTGGACACGCTCCCAGAGTCCTCCTCCAGGCTGTGGCTCTCCTTGTTTATGGTCTCCACCTTAATGTCAGGCTTCCCCAGCGTGACCCCACGGCGACCTGGAAGAAAAACACACAGACCGACACGATTCAGCACAGCCATCGCACACACACGTACGCCAGCCCCGCTGTTTTCACAAGCAACAGGAGGGCTGAGTCAAAGAGAGATTTAATAATAAGCTTTCAGGCCCGCTGAGTGAGGCCTAATGAAATGTATACATCAATACAGAGGATGTATGTACGGAGGATCAAGTGCAGAGGCAGTGCAGGACTGGAGGAGACCGGCAGTATCTGTGGTTATGTATAGCAAAAAAGGCTCATGGGTGGTAATTGGTCCTGAATATGAACAAAGAGAAGGAAAAATGTGATACTCAGAAAAAAAAAATCCTGAGAAGCAAATCTTAATTTTTAAGAAAGATCTATAATCAAAAATGTACATTTGGGATCCACTTGCATCGCAATTAACTTTTGTCAGATTTGCAATTTAGTCATAAGACGTATTTATCTGTTTAAGATCTACATTATGAGATTAAAGTTCAGAACAGCATTACAAGGATACTGTTTTGTCATTTTTATAACAACATTTTCACCTGGTGTTGCTTCAAATAAGGTAAAGACATTTTTTATGAGACATCATACAGTATGTAAGGCAAGGCACTGATACTGTAATGACAATATGTGAATGCGTACTGTGCTGTGTACAGTAAAGTATGCAAGTCTGACTCACTGCCTTTGCGCTGTCTGTAGAAGATGAGCACCAGCACCAGCAGGAAAATGAAGAGCAAGATGGTGGAGCCCACAGTGCCCCCAGCAATGATGCCCACCGGGACCTCATCTGCACAGAGAGACAGAGGAGGGGGGTTAGATTACTGTGCGGAGTCATTTATCCTGGAATACTATATTAGAGAATTAGGGCTATACACATTCTTGTACATAGAATACACTTAGTTTTGTCACCGTTTACTACTTTAAGGTGTATTCAAACCAAGCCCCCAGGGAACAAGATGGCTGCCTGTTGAAGTCCATACTCATGTTGTCAGTTTGACTTTAAGTGGCTAGCTAGATCTCAACTTGAACAATCGGAGCGAGAACTGCTAGAGCGGAGCAGAGCAAAGAAAACTGAAGGATTTTTAACCAGAAAAAAGTTCTGAAAAAGTTAAAATCCTTTGTATGAGCATTATGGCTTATAACGTAACCCTCAGGATCTTTTATTACTGTCCCACTGCAGCGAGAGGCCCTGCTTATGCAGCTCAACAACCCGACCACAATCAAAAAGAAAACATTTTTTTGCCTTTGCCATCAGAACATCATGACAGTGAGAATATTTGACAAAAAAAGGAGACTGAATCTGCACTTTTACACAGGCAAATGGGACCTTATTGTCTTACTGTCATTTCTTTCATTTAGCAACTTTTACAAAAGCAAAAACACTGCTAGCATGTCACACTAGCCTTAGCTACCAGGTATAATTGCGATGACTTTATCACACGGAACCAGAGCCTGATGTTCACTCACACAAACTTTAGTCATGGCTACGATCGATGTGTGAACCATCGCACAGTGTCTAACCCAACTCATCACATCTTGTAGTGTGACATCTATAAATCTTAGAAGACGAAAACAATTGTGCAATGGAAACCCCTCTTTAGTGTCACCTGAAACTACCCTGTTTATGTTTACTTGTTTATCTAATACCCAACCTTACTAATATGTCGAATTTCCTAAATGTCTTCATTGTTGTGTTCTATTATGTCATGTTTTGTATGTTTTCTATGACTTGTCATTGTTATGTACAGTCCAGCATCACTTAAAAAAAAAGGTTAAGGGTACATTTTACTTCCACACTGTGACTGCATCCTCTGTTTTGTTGTTGGCGCTCTCACCTGTCTCCTCCAACGCGATGATCATGGTGCCGGGTCCAAAGGCGTTCCAGGCAGTGCAGTTGTACGTGGACTGGAAGTCGGACTCCATGACATTGTTGATAGTGAGGGTGGACAGGACGCCGCCTCCCTCTGAGCTGGGGCGGCTCTGCTCCACGGTGTAGCGCTCCAGCAGGGTGCCCCGCTCCTTCTCCCACACGTTCTCCTTCCATGCCCACACCTTATTAGAAAACATAAAGTTGTGTTTGGATGACGTCAAATGCGCACGTAGCAGACCTTTACGCACCCGGCCCTGAGCATGAGGACCTTTAAAACAATTGTGCCAAAAGTGCTTCTACGCTAACCGGTCTGGATTTTACAGGGATTCTAGAAAGTACTTGAAAACTATACAAAAGCATGTATTCCACTATTTTTCATTCAAATCCTTTCTATGTATTTCCTCGAAAGCAGTTCTTCTTCTCTCTTCTTTCCATAACATAGGTTCTCATTTACCATGTCACTTTTCGATTCCTTCTGCCAGTTGTACTTTTGTGCATTCCCTCCTCTTTCAAGGCGACACGAGATCCAACAACCAAAACAGACATACAATACTAGCAACGAACATGCTAACTTTACACGTTAACATGTAAATACGCCTGCTCCCATCTCACCGCACTTTGTTATAGAAGGGGAAGCACTAAAAGCATTTGTTTTATTCAGCATCGGGCCTCTGTGCTGTCGTTTTAATTATGGATAAGGCACATGTTTCTATAATCTAGCCACTTAGAAAAGAATCCAGGCAGTGGCATTTACTGGGACAACGCTGGTATATATTTTATAAGGCTTTTTCTGTGCAAGCCCTCTGCATTAGGGGGAAAGTGGTACAGAGGGATGAAGGAGAATGAATGTAACGGAGGAGTGTTTTTTGTTGAAGATAAAAGAGGCAGAGGAAGAGAGAAAGGGGTTTTGAGTGATTCTGGAACCAAAAACAATCCAAAGGGAATTGAAAAATGGGTTAACAGACTATTGTGTTGTTGAGTGTTGTGGTCAGAGTGTTGTGTAGTTCCTCACTGTAAAATAACCAGGTAAGAGTTTTTATTTATTTATTTAGATTCACGTTGCTTTCAACAACTCAGGGTATGACCACAGTAGTTTAAACCTGTTCTAGTCATACTATTACCTAACATTAAAATATTACAATTAAATATACTAGATCAATACATCTGCCAACTTTCCTTAAAGTGCCTATGACAGGTTGAACTACTCATTTGACAAAAATGCAGTTAAGATAAATATAATTTTGTTAAAACATTTCACAATTTTATACAGTTTAAGCTTTTTTTTTAGGTTTTTTGCTTTACTTCCTGGTTGAAAATGATGACAACACACTAGGGAATTACCTAGCAACCATCCTGTATATGGGGCCAAATATCATTCATTGTCACAGATTTTTTTATTTTACGAATACAAATACATGCAGACGCCTTTATTTTGTTGAATCAGTGTTTAAAGGAGCAAAAAAAGTTGTTTCTTTTGTGTAAATTGTGCATAAATTCTGTCTCCCTAGCGTGATGTCATCGGTCTGTTTGCTTCCTGTAATTTTCAATATATTTTTCAACTTTTCTCCACAAATGGCTGCTTGATTGGTGTAAAACTAAAATGTATATGTACAACTGGTATTATTCCACCAAATAAAGTCAAAATTAGAAAATCATAAAAACCTGTCATACGCACTTTAAAATTAATCCTTCCTTATTTGGACAGTGAAATCCATGTCCCTTACTGAACTGAAAATGGAACATGATTTGTACCTTAGTTTGACGTTTTAAGTTTGGCATTACTACTACTACTTATTTACTACTTACTACTACGTATCTTAGTTTTTCTTATTCTTTTTTTTACATTCAAGTTATACAAGGGTTAGTGGTTGCCCTTGTTTTGTGGAGAATAATGAGATGGGCATTAGAGTTACAATATACTAGTTAGTGATAGCCTAGGTAAATCCAGCGGCTGTGGGAAAAAGGCTTTCTGGACTGTGGAGGATTTTTTTCGCAGTGCAGTACCAGTCCATTGGTGCAGTACCATTGGACCGGCCACTAACATGGATTTAAGCTGGCAATTTGCTATCCAGCTATTTATAAGATCCATGGTCGTACCTCCCGCCTGTCACTTCCCTGTTCCTTATTTCATTTTCCAAGAGTTGGCCGCTCCACCCATGGCAGGTAAACAGAGGCAGGTTAGTTTCATGTGAAACTCCTCCCAGCAGGCAAGGCTTAGCTCTGAGCAGTAAAAAGTCCAGTTTCTCTGACTAGTTCCGCAGATTGAAAATTACTTTAGATGCAAAATAGTGTCCAGAGATGGCTACTTCTGAAACTTTGTCTACGATGGATCACTCCTGGACGAATGAGGGATTAGCATGACTACATGTGATGTGCTGTTAGTGAAGCACGCTGTTCCGTGAGGCCTTCTAACACCGAGAGGCTGCTGACGTAGAACCCCCAGTGTTTGTTTATGATGGAGGATTCTGGTATTTTCTGTGTGACTCACCTCTCACAAGTACCAGCGGCAGGGGCTAAAAGCGCTACAAGCTAAGACCATTTAGCAACATGCCGCTAAAGTACAGCGAGGCGAGGAACACGCTAACTGCAAAGCTTTTCCCTGCAGGCTTAATAATGCATGCTAATATATCATTTTTAGGCAAAAGGCTTTAAGGATTTGTTACGAACAATCTTGTCTGGCGGAGGTGTGCTGGCGATGTAGCATTTCACTTCTCCTCTCTCGCCCCTCACTGCGTACTGCACCGGGTCGCTGGAGATGATGGGCGGGCCTGCAGTGTCAGACAAGATAATAATTTATTAGAATGAGCTCAGGAAATGGGGAAATGTACCAGAGAAATGCATTTAGCAACACTGGATTCACTAATATTTAAATTCAAAATATGTACTTTGGGAGATGGGTTAGTTTTGAGTAGAGAGCTTTCAGTGGCATTTTGGTGACCTTGTGATATGTAAGTGGATAATAAATAATACAGTTACTTGGTCCGTGTACAAAGTATAATTCATTTTTGCTTATTCAAGTTGAGAATGGAAATACTCATTTACTATGATTTCATTCTTCAGCTTAGAGAAGCACACTTTGAGAAAGGAACGTAAGATCACTTGCCTTCGTAAAATAATATTAATCGTGACTGTTTTGATAATGAAAGTGATGATTAGAAGATGCAGTCTTAATAAATTGTGATCAACTGTTTAAGTAGTACGACATAAGGCTCATTAAAAGTAATAAAATATGTGGGCACTACTACAGCCCCTTGTACAGGCTGTACCAGTAAAACTAATCTTGTTGGTAACTTTACTGTGCGTAATGACACTGTGATAATCAAATATCGTACGACTAAACAAAAAATAAGATTATTCAGATCCATTCAACAGAGTTCAGACAATCACGACTGGTATTAGTCAGTATACTAGTTATATCGTCAGCCAAACTCTGGTCATCAGAGCTTTTGCTTCTCTTATAACGTAGACACTTTGCACACAATCACCGTTCATAGGGACTGATGGTAATCAAATAAAAAGCTCTCTCTACCATTGACTGTCAGCGTGACCTCGGTCTCGCCCACACCGATCCTGGGCACGATGGCTTTGCACACGTACTGGCCCGCATCCGCCTGGCTCACTGACTTCAGGTACAGCTGGTTACTGTTACTCAGCACCTGGACGAAAGAAAGAAGCACAAAAGAATCATCCATAAAAGCTAAAAACCTGTTAGACGATTATGGGTCGAGTTTGCTCCTTTCTGAACCCATGGCCAAATCACAACGCTTTTAACCTGATATTACACCAGGGCAGTTACCTAGCAACCAAATCCCCCAGAAAATTAGTGTGTGAATCTTTCTAAATATAAAACAAAATCCACTGTGCAATATATACTGTAACTATTTTGTAGTTTTACCAAAGTGTTCCTGAAAGCCTCACTACTTTCTTCAATCAGGTGACGATGAAGACAAGGTTGTGAATCCATTTATTAAACCAGGTATAAACTAAAAGAAATTTTGAACTAAAATAGGTCCAAACAGGTCTAAAGAAGGACAAAACCAGTTGTCAACCAGAACTAAACCAGGTCTAAACCAGGAAAAAACCAGCTGTAACCCAGAAATGACAAGAACTAAACTAGGACTAACCCACGTGTAAATCAGGAGTAAAATATGTCTACATCAGTTTAAACCATTGGAGCCCTTCTTGAACCAGTACTGAAGCAGATCTAAACCAGGTCTCACCATATTGGAGCCCTTCTTGAACCAGTACTGAAGCAGATCTAAACCAGGTCTCACCATATTGGAGCCCTTTTTGAACCAGTACTGAGGCAGATCTAAACCAGGTCTCACCATATTGGAGCCCTTTCTTGAACCAGTACTGAAGCAGATCTAAACCAGGTCTCACCATATTTGGAGCCCTTCTTGAACCAGTACTGATGCAGATCTAAACCAGGTCTCACCATATTGGAGCCCTTTTTGAACCAGTACTGAAGCAGATCTAAACCAGGTCTCACCATATTGGAGCCCTTTTTGAACCAGTACTGAGGCAGATCTAAACCAGGTCTCACCATATTGGAGCCCTTTTTGAACCAGTACTGAAGCAGATCTAAACCAGGTCTCACCATATTGGAGCCCTTCTTGAACCAGTACTGAAGCAGATCTAAACCAGGTCTCACCATATTGGAGCCCTTCTTGAACCAGTACTGAGGCAGATCTAAACCAGGTCTCACCATATTGGAGCCCTTCTTGAACCAGTACTGAAGCAGATCTAAACCAGGTCTCACCATATTGGAGCCCTTCTTGATCCAGTACTGAAGCAGATCTAAACCAGGTCTCACCATATTGGAGCCCTTCTTGAACCAGTACTGAAGCAGATCTAAACCAGGTCTCACCATATTGGAGCCCTTCTTGAACCAGTACTGAAGCAGATCTAAACCAGGTCTCACCATATTGGAGCCCTTCTTGAACCAGTACTGAAGCAGATCTAAACCAGGTCTCACCATATTGGAGCCCTTCTTGAACCAGTACTGAAGCAGATCTAAACCAGGTCTCACCATATTGGAGCCCTTCTTGATCCAGTACTGAAGCAGATCTAAACCAGGTCTCACCATATTGGAGCCCTTCTTGATCCAGTACTGAAGCAGATCTAAACCAGGTCTCACTATATTGGAGCCCTTCTTGAACCAGTACTGAAGCAGATCTAAACCAGGTCTCACCATATTGGAGCCCTTCTTGAACCAGGTGAGAGTGAGCGGAGGGTTCCCGGCCCATTTACAGTTGAGGCTCACATCTGAATCCACGTCCACGGTCTTAGGCTGAGGTTCCACCAACAGGATTGGACCGACTGTGTGGACACAGAGAGCGAGGGCACAGACACGCATTTGATTTAGACATTTGAGTATTCATCTTTGTAGTCTATTGACCTCATTCTGCCCCGCCCACTTTTGCCGTTTTTTGCACTTTTGTTGTAAACGCACTTCCGTTTGACGAGAACTCCATTAAAGCTAATGACAAACGAGGGAAAAGTCTCGCCGCTAAAATGTTACATAAAGTAGATTGATTTGTGTAAAATGTTTAATGAACACGAGCAACAACAAGTCAACAACCTGGTCAGTCTGAAAACGGCTTTTTAGTCCATGTAGAACTTATTTTCTGTTGAGCTCGTCTGCTCCATGTGAACTAATACAACGGAGACAAGACGGCGGCGCGTACGGCAACTTCTGGAATAAGATCAATAGAATGTTGGAAAGTTCCAATATTTGATGTAATGTAACAATCCAGGACAATACAATTCTCTGGCTTTTGCTAAACATTCTGGTCTTGCAACAGAGGACTGAATGACTTTGGAAAATAATCTGACAGGCATTGTGACAAGATTTTTTGTTGTTGTAAATAGTTGTTAGGTCCATACGTTTTATTAGGGACACACAAATGCAGTATTGATATTGGCGGAAACACTGGAAAATGTGATGCATCGTTTTCCTGACACTGATCCGACTCTTCAGTCAGTCATATACTACTGGGGACATGAAACATGTTTACCAACTTTAGGTGATTATAGTCATGCCAGACCTAAATTTTAAGCTCTGAGGTCAAAGGTTCAGAGGTTATACCAAAGAGTTTGACAGAATTATGATCGGGGGGCAGGTTGGGTTTAATTACATTTGACAATAAAAATGCTTTGAGCACTGTGAACATGCAAATAAATGTATAATATAAGAAGAAGTGGTTTTACCTTCATCAGAAATGTTAAGTGTCTATTACAATCTCCTTTTAAATAAACAAATAATGTAAAATCCAAGAGTAAATGTTTTTAAACCAGGTGTCTGTGGTTTTCATTTGACAAAACCACCTTGGTTTTTCATATTTTGTGATATTCTGAGGTAAATCCCAGTCTCTCTATTGAAATCACATTATGTTTCACTACACTTTTGCTCCATTCCAGAATTTAGAATATATTTGTTCACAAACTTTTAAAGGGTCTATTAAATTAACTGTTGACTTCCTTGCCTTCCTTAAGATTAACTGTTGGAGACTGCCAAATTTGGGCAGACTCTGGTCCAAAGAGCCAGAGCTTCACAGTTGAAACTGTCAAAGAAATGTCTATTTTTGATAATCCTCAAATGATGTAAATAATCAAGTTAGAGCTATGAAACAAACTAGATAAAGAAGAAACTCCTACAAGAGTGTGAGTGTGTCTGGACTCACAGTGCACGTCCACCAGGATGCTGACATTTGTTTTTCCCACAGCATTGAACACCAGACAGGACACGGGCTCGGTAAAGAAGGAGTGGTCAGCTTTAGAGGTGAAGACACTCTCCCGGGCCCCCTGCAGCACCACGCCACCCTTAGCCCACCTACAGGCAGAGAGTGAGCAGCATAAACCCCCAGAGCCAGAGAGAGAACAAACCAGAGAGCAGAAGTGGTCAGTAATTAAGTAAATGTACTTAAGTAGTGTAATTCAATGTACAGACCTGTAGCCCATGATGGGGGGATTGGCGTGGGCTTGGCAGGTGAAGGTAACGCGGTCCCCCTCCAGAACCGATCGGGGCTCAATGGACAAGGTGACTGTGGGTGGATCTGGAAGAGAGAGGGAGCAAAGCTAAAGGAGAACTGAAACTGAAAGGAGCTGGGTCTTAAAGGAGACAAATTATGCAGAGTTTGAATTGTTCTTGTCCTTTAAACATGCTCTTGAGTACTTTTGTTTTGGTGTCTCTTGTTTTAGAACTTCAAATGAGTATTTTTTATACTGAAAGCACACATTGCTTTCTATCAGTATGAGGGAAGGGGAGATAAACAAAAGCTTTCTTCTTTCCTCGACCTGTATGTGTAAGCATGCAGTTGTAATGGTGGTTTGAGGCCGAAATGCTCAGAACACGTCTGGTGATGATTCATGGACTTCAATACAGATCAGAAGACCTCCGAACTCTACCTTTGAAGTCATCAAATTTAAAGTCCTAAATGCCCTTACTGACCAAGATTCATCAAACAAACATGAATGAAGCTCCATAACTCCAGGTCTGTTTTTGTTTTTTTTTGTGAGTGAACCAGGTTAAAAGGCATATTTATTATGTGTCAAGAATAAACCATATAGTATATAGTCAAAACACTAAGGGACTGAACAAGGACAAAACCTAAGCCTAAACTAAGCTAAACCTAAGCTAAGCGCTAAACCTGGACTAAATTAGTTCTAAAAAGTGCTGAATGTCTCTTTACAGTTTTTCACCTCAGTTCAACTTAAACTGTGGAACAGATTTAAGAACATTCAGAGAAGGTCCAGTAGCCCCCTTCCCACAGTGTGAGAAGCCACTCTTCACGTCAGTACTTCAGTTTAGTATATAAAAGTACAGTGTGCAGTATTTGAGTCTACTTACGGTGTACGTTGAGCGTGACAGTTGTGCTTTTGCCCGTGGGCACTGCAAGGTTGGTGGTGACACAGCTGAAGTTCCTCCCGGTGTCCGTGTCCACCGGATGGACAGGCAGGTAGCTCCGCGTAGTCACCCGCTTCCTGTCTGAAAGCACCTCCTGCACAGTCCACACACAGAGTACAATCAGTGATGAGAAAGAAGTGCACTCCCAGTGGATATAATGCAGAAGTATATGAGGTGAGGTCCAATACCCTCGACAGCGAGGCCAAATACACAACGAACAGGGCGCGTTCATTGACTGTATTCATTCACAATGTATCCATAAAAGGTGATGGAAATGTATTTGTGAATGTACTTAACACTGTGGCTTCTTAACGTGCTGTCATCATTTTTGTAAATATGTTTGGATATTATTCTGGCCATGTATAATCCATTTTGCCTTACCGTGATACTGACAGCGCCCTCTGTTGGCAAGCCATCCTTCAGCCACTCGATGACAGAAGCAGGTTTGGCCCCACGCGACACACAGCTCAGGTTGTACGACTCCCCAGCGTTCAGCAGCACCTCAGGGCCACCGTCGATCACAGGGTCGTCTGGGGGGACTGTGAGGACACAAGGGGATTTAAGACCAGTCTGACCTAAGCTTTTTAACCAAACAGATGTCGAATTATCAAGACTGAAGGTTCCAGATAGAGACTATTTACAAATAAACAATTTATTCAATAATACACTATTACACGATTAATAATTCCACTGTCTTTGTTATCAAGGGTCTTTTTGTATGTGAGTGTATAGTCCATATAATGATTTGATTATCAAAATACCATTACGATAATTGTTTTAATAGTGCAACCAGAATAAACTATTCATGACTTAATAATATATTCTCTGTCTAGAAGCCTTGAGTCACCATATTTCAACCCGTACTTGCGTAAAAACATTTTTTTTAAATGTCAATGTTCAATAGAGATAATTGTTTGACTAGTTAACTACTAAAATAATCTTTAGTTGCAGCTCTAATTAGTGAATAATAATTAAGAAATGGGGTGCACGGTGGCAGAGCAGTTAGAGTGCCTGCCTCCCAATAAGGAGATCGCGGGTTCGATTCCTGGACCAGACCAACATCACATGCTCTCTGTGGGTGGAGTCTGCATGTCCTCTCTGGGTTCTCTGGCTCCTCCCACCGTCCACAGACATGCATGTGGAGGTTAATTGATCATTCTACATTGCCCGTAGTGAATGACTGTGAGCGTGAATGGTTGTCTTTCCATGTCTCTGTCTTAACCCTGTGACTGTCCATGGTGTACCCCGCCTAAGGCCCAAAGTCACTGGGATAGGCTCCAGTCACCCGCAACAACCATCCTGTACACAGGGCTAAAACTCATTTAATGTTACAGATTTTTTAAAATTTTATAAATAAAAATAGATGTGAAGGCCTTTCTTTTGTTTTAAAGATTTATTTAACCTGTATGGAATAAAGCTGCTACTGCAATGTCCTAAAGTGTAAATCTTTTAAAAATAAGTTTCAATCAGTTGACAGTAGTTAGTAAATTATGCTTTCTTATTAGAAACTTTAAAATAAATCAAGCATAAATGAGAAATTAAGTATTGAAGATTAAATTACCGGATTGATAAGCAGTATCCATAAGTGTAATTGTATTGATAAATCCTTAACGATACCCACCCATAGATTCATCGCAAGTAACTGCAATTAATGTGAGTCTGTTTTTAAACTTCTGTCTGTTTTAATACAGACTGACTGTAGTTTGCAGTTCACTCCTGGCAGTGTGAACCTCCATGTGGTGGTTTGGTGTGTTTATCCACTTTCAACTGTACTTGAGACAGGGCTTTGATTCAGAGATTGACAGA
This sequence comes from Rhinogobius similis, assembly GCA_019453435.1. NCBI lineage: Eukaryota > Metazoa > Chordata > Actinopteri > Gobiiformes > Gobiidae > Rhinogobius > Rhinogobius similis. The sequence goes on along the minus strand of CM033640.1, from coordinate 1,041,495 downwards.
TTGATCGCAATCATCGACGTAATGGGCACCCGTGCATTAATTAATATCAGTCCTACGTAAGGAATTGATTTAGAGCTCCATCTACTGGCTGCAGAAGGAACTGCATAGGGGAGATAAACAAAGCAACATGCTACTGCAAGCAAAGGCACGTGATGAACGTGATGGAAGGTGTATTTTCTGAGGCTGAGAAGGAGGACTTACTAAACAGGATTCATCAGACAAGCGTGAATGAAGCTGAATACAACTTCAAGTATGTTTTTAATGAGGGAGCCATAAATTATTACAAATAATTGCAATGTATTATATATATTTTCTTCTTATGATATTGCATTTGCTGATATTTAAATAACACAGATTTGCCAGAGACTGTGTTGGTCAATTGTGATAAAGAAGCTTTTGCACTACAGAACAAGAGCTCAGCACATGACTTTTCATGAATTCCATCCTAAAACCATTTTCTGGAGCCTGGTCTCACTTTGAGCAGTAGTGTGGACTTACTGAGCAGAGTGAGTTTGGCTCGGCGGGACCTCAGGGCAGCGTCGGGGGCCTGGCACTCGTATTGGGCGTCATCAGACAGGTCCGCAGACAGGATCTCCAGATTATACTGGCCCAGCTCCTGGACGCGCAGAACCCGGTACCTGGGCCACGCTGTGACACACATTAACAGATCAAGTCATGAATGTGGACACACACTGGACACTTTATATATAAACATGAGCTTGCCTAGGCTAAATAAGTAATCAAAATAGTTCTGTTTTGACTTTTCAACCATCAGTTCAAAATCTTGTGACTGGCAGCAAAGGAGAGTTACAAAGGGAGGATAAACTGTCCCCGACATGCCAATGTAAGCACAGAGTTGTAAATGCTCAGCGAGTCTCAGTGAGTCAAGTGATGATGTATGGACTTAAATAACACAGAAGATATTAAAGCACTACTTCTGATTTTGAATTTAAGTTTGAGTGTTTTTGAGGCTCACAGGGAGAGGACTTGGTAAATAAGACTGATCAAAATTGTGTGAATGAAGCTAAAAACAACTTTTTTATGAGGGAACAATGTTACAACATTGTTAAAGCCCTAATAAGTAAATTTTGCATAATGTGTTAAGTCGTTTTAGATTAATATTGTGATTTAAAATCCAAAACATAAAATAATGATCCATTAGTCTCAGATAGATTACAACAATGGCAGAGAAAATGATAAGATGTCTTCTTTAGTGAGCAACAAATCATGGACAAAATAGTCCTTCAGCTCTCAACCATTTCACTTGAGGAGTTGAATCTGATTATTTTTCAGTGAAAATGTCAAATCAGAACCCATCCATGGCAGTATGAGTTGGGGATGTGTGGAGAAGTGTGGCAGAGGTGAGAGCGATTGGACACTGGCTCTCTCAAACGTCGACCACTGACAGAATGTGAAAACAGAGTGTCCTGCTGTGCACTGCAAGCCGCTGACTGGAAACATCTCATATAGACATACTGTTAGTTTTCTTCTCAGGAGTCTACTGTCCTAGATCAGCTGCATTTTAGTTTAGTGTTTATTTGAAGCGACAATGTACAGAGACATTAAGCTCGTAAAAAATGCTCTGTACCAGATTATAGCTCATTTCCATTTTGTTACAGTTTTGATTCTAAAACTTTCTCTAACATTTGCAAAAACGTATTATTCAAACAAACAGTAGAGTTTATGGTTTTATTATGTAATAGAAGTATAGTTGAGCAAAATGTAAACCACAAACACTATTTGTCACGGCACTATTTATGTCTGCTTTTTGTCCTTAAGATCAAGCCTGGTGATGCAAAATGGTACATATTCAGACACAACTTTAGAAATCTTGCAAACTACATCAGTACTAAAGTTTTACATCACTACAATGGGAAGTGGAAATTGCAACAAATTGATTTATACTGCAAAAACAACAACAGGCAGATTAATGTCAATTGTATTAAATTCCAGTACTGTCTAGTGTAGGGGTGGGTGATTAAAAGAATAATCTACCAAATATCTTGATTTGAGAAACATAGTCCAAGTGACTGCATTTGAAACTTAGAAAGATCTACTACTGTAATATATTATTTAATTCAATAATTTAGTTTAATCTTTAGAGACACAATCAAGGACACTCATGAGGACACATGACCAAAACTTGAAGGGGCTGGATTAAAACAGGCCCAGGGCTGGCACATCATGCCCAGGTCTAGTCTAATGTATGGCTCTGCTCCTCCTTCACTGAATGACTTTGTGAACTTTAGATCCAGTGAGGGCAGACTGACCAGAGGGGGGATTAGGGAAGACTGCATCATTCCTCGAAGAAGAACTGTATTTGATCAGGCCATCTTCTCCATCAGAGCTTTCCAACAGTGGAACATTGAGCCTGAAGCCATTAGAACGTCTTCCTCATTCTTCTCTTCTAAAAAGAATGCCAAAAAGTGGCTTGTGGAAACACATATGTTGAGCTCTAGCTGTGTATAGTTGTATTTGTCTTTTTTGCGTTGCATTTCACTTTTAGGGATGGATTTTTCACTTCTAGCAAAGGGACTACCAATGGAAATGACCTTACTTTACATTTTTTGATGTTTATTGATGGAAATGTCCCTTTTCAAATAAATAAATACCATTTTCTGCATGCCATTCCCCAGTCTCAACGCATTTCACATTGTCATGTCAAATAAAGCTTACGGGCCAAAAATGTGGTATTTGTTTGATGAGAGAACAATGTTATAACATGGTTAAAAGTCAATTTTGCACAATATGTGTCCTTTAAAGTGAATCTGACAGGCTGAACTACTCATTTCACTAAAATGTAGTCTAGATAAATGTATTTTAAATTTGGCTAAAATACTTCAAATTTATCCCAGTTAAGTCATTTTTTTTAGGTTTTTTGTTTTACTTCCTGGTCATAAATGATGACATCACACTAGGAAATTACCATAGCAACCACACTGTACTCTGGGCCAAATTCATCTAATGTCACAGATTTTTTTTTTTATTTTACAAATAAAAATACATGTGGTTTGTTGAATTAATGTATAAAGGGTAAAAAAAAAAGTAGTTTATTTTGTGTAAATTATGCACAAACTTAGTCTCCCCAGTGTGATGTCATCAATATGTTTACTTCCTGTTACTTTCAGCAGATTTGTCAACTTTTCTCCACAAACGGCTACTTGATTGGTGTCAAACTATCATTTAGATTTACAACAGGTATTAATACACCAAATAAAGACAAAATTAGAAAATCATGAAAACCTGTCATACGCACTTTAAATAAGAAGATATTTTGCATTTACTTTACCTTTCATTGACCCTATACATCTCATCCTATACATTGACGCAGTCGTAGTATGTATACTCTCTCTCTCACACAGAGCTTCTCCAGTCCTTCTCTCCTGCCCCCCCCCTCATCTCCCCAGCTGTGTCCCAAGGCCTGTGCCACATTCTCCCCAGTAGGTGGTGCCCATGCTCTCCACGCTCCCCAAAGAGAGAGATGAATGCCTTATGACAGGAGCATTTTAGAGCACTGGAATCTCCGGCACAAAATTCATGTGCGCTGCTTGGAAAAGGGGAAAGAAATAGCATGTAAAAATGTTGGCAAGCAGTGCTAGTCCTGCTATCTGCCTCTCCTAACCTTCCTCGCCCTTCTCTTCGGCGTGCATGTGCGCCTCGTAGCTGTTGTATATAAATTTGCATGTGAAATGTGCACCAGTGGAGTAAGGGGTGGGGGAGTATAGGGGCGCAAGAAAAGCGAGCAGTGTTCTTGAATATGTTTGAAAAGCTTTGGTGGAGCGAGTGAGGAAGGGGCGCTATAGCGACAATAAGGTTACAAGGGGAGGAGAGCGAGGGGTCAGGGTGCAAAGCAAATATCAACCGGAACAAAAGAGGAGAGAGTCAGGAGTGATGTGGTGAAAAGGCATGTGCTCAGGAAATACAGGAGTGAATAACTAAATATATGTTAAAGGGGACATACTAAGCAAAAGCAACTTTAATCAGGTTTTACCTTGTCACAACCATGTTTACTCATCATTCAAAGTTGGATTACTGTATGCTTGAATAATGCTTTGTTGTCCTGCACTTGAAGCTCAGATTTCACTTACCTCCTATCCTCGCCTACATCCATGTTCACCCTCATCCAATTTAACTGCTATTATTTGAAAAATATTGACTCGATTGATTCGAGCAATAACTGTGGATTCTAAAATGTCACATAGCCACTTCTCAGGAATAAAAAAATATGTAGATAAAAATGTATTACGGTGAAATAAAAGTATTCATTATCAGTTGTGAAGTATTGAACAATGAACAAAATGTAAAATGGTGATCTACGTACATTGTAGTCTAAAGCTTAGTGCCAGTGAAATACCTTTAAAGGTGCATTGTGCTTGTACCTGTCCTAACCTGATGCAAAGAATGAAAACTTCGCTGCAGCTAATTCAGCACGACGGCCTCTGAAAGTCCCCAGCAGGTCTGTAAACTCAATTCAGAGTTAAGTGCTCATAAACATTAACCTTAAACAGTCTGTGATGTAAACAGCTAACTGGATAACGCCGGTTGCTTATGCTTATGGCTGGTTTAAAGACAACATGGAAAATAGAACGGCCTCCATCAGTCTCATACACACACAAACCCCACTCATGTGAGGCTCGCTCTGCTTTCGGATTGGATCATCGTCTTAAGAACCAAAACACCAAATGAAAAGCCAGGGTTTGTAGCGGCTTCATTCCACTGGCCAGTGCTGCTCTCAAAGCTTTGTGCTAGCTCCAGCATATTTATGTTGAAGCTGCTGCTGACACATTGATTAATATGAACTGTCCCTATTCGACTAAACAGATAAATAAAAAATAAATAAAAACACTACAGCCTCACATATTTTTCCTCCATGTTTCAACATCAGCCCGAGCTCGTCCATCAGAGCTGACAGCCCAGTGTCATACATCACTGTACTTTGAAAAAAAAAAAAAAATGATAAGCTAAGAATGGATAGCATGGCAGTGGCTACATCAGTTAGCGTCACAGCTTTCAATAAGGCCAGATAAAATCGAGTTGTGACATGACAGAGGTGACGACGCGCTGCTTCTCAATCACTGTCTGCTAAACGTGCCCGGGGGACTGCGGCACCACGGGGTCCCAGGGAGCCTTCATCTATTATCGGACTAAATAAGTGCCAGCGCTTGACAATATGATACGAAACAGGATTGCGGTGGTCAAATTAGCCTCCAGGAGCTAGCTCGAGTAAAGTAGCATTCAGCGGAATTAAAAATGGTGTCAGCAAACATTAGCGGACAGTGTTGCTAACCCAAAATGTCATCCTCCTGGGCTTATGTCAGTTAAAATGACGGTAAAATGGCTTGCTTTGGATATTTTTGGAGGATGAACTAAATAATTTTCTACGCTGTGCTATTTATCTGGGCACAGACTAGGTTTATAAATTATGCAAAACCAAATGTGGCAGCAGAAGTAAAAATGTTGCTATTTAAGAGGCAATGTAAAGTCTGTTCTTGATTATGGCTATAAAATGGCCTTAATTGTAGAGTTTAGTAATTGAGTAAGTTATAGATATACTTCAAAGTTTCATTGTATAGAATCAGAGTTACCAAAGTGGAATTCTTTTTTGTAGCATAATTTATTTTACTACTTTATCTCAAAGTAAATCTGACAACATAGTACAGGCAAAGTAACTGAATTCTAGAAGCTGCACAAGCCACAAGATTGATTATTATTTCACCTTCTATTTAGAGCAATTCAATTCAGAGCAATTAATGTGTATCGTAGGATAAAATCTGCCAAAAGTCTAGTAGTATCATTCCATGACTAACTCACATGTACATCTACTACTACTAAAACTACTGCTAGCTATGTTTATTTGAACCTACATTTTGAGCAGTTGTTTCTCCATGATTTAATTTGAAAGATAATTATTAAAACAGTGCACAGTGTTCAGAAATGAAATGATATTCTGAGATGAACAGAATGAACCAACAGTTTGATTACTGCCTGGAGGAGAACAATGCACAGAATAACAGAAGACAGATGCTCACAACAGGTGCACACATGCTTCAGAAAATATACTTTACACATCTGGGGCCAGTTCTATTATTAACGCAGTAGATTTTGTACATTGAATTGATTAATATTAGTTATGTCAGCATTACTTTTATTAGTGATGCTGTTTTTTGCCATTTGGTCGGACGCCGTACCACAGGGTTATATAAGAAGCACGTGCAACGCTCCTCGACTGGTGTACTCCCGGTTCATGAGTAAGACAACATTTTATTCTGTTAACTAGACACTAGTTTTTAAGAGCGATTATGTTTTGACACTCATCCAAATAGCTTCTTCAGTATGAATGGTGAAACATATTCACTTTTACGACATGTGTGTAGTTAACAGAATTTGACTAAGGGATTACACAGACATCGTTCAGAATGTACATGTTCACATTTAGAACACTTAAAGGTGTTTTTCTGTCCTTTTACTGATCTAAAAAAAAGAAAGTACAATCATAACTGAACCTGGGTTGCCGTTCCTTTAACTAGGGATGTCACAATATCAAATATTGATGCTATGATTCTTGCGACAAGAAACATCAGTATTTTACGATTATTCATTATTGTTGAGACTTTGACCAAACAATAGTTTGGAAATTAATTTGCTTTCATTTACACGTCTAACTTTATGACTGAAAAAAAGGATTTCACACATTTGATTTGGTTTGAATGAATCACTGTTGCTTCCTACAATTCTCATGATTATAATTTTTTAGTTCTTATGATTATATTGTGACCTGAATAATCACAAGTATCAATGAAGCAAATAATATTGACATCCCTGACCTAAATCCAGAGGACACATACCAGATTTGAGGATGAAATATGTACACAATTCATTTATATTGTGTATTGGTTGCTATTATTTGCTAAAATGTTAACGATAAAAATCATACAACCAGATCATTTATGCTGTCCATTTACAAAATCAGCGTTTAACCTGAACTGTTTTCTATTAAAGAACACATACTCTGCTCGGGTGACTTCTTTGAGCTTTTAACCATGTTCTAACAATGTTCCGCCATAAAGAACATACCTGGAGTTGCATTTAGCTACATTCATGCCATATATTTTTTATATTTGATTCATTGCTTTATGTTGCACCTACGCCGAAGCAAGTTCCTATGTTTGTGAATTTCACTGACAATGGCAATAAACGGTTTTCTGATTCTGATTTTGAGGAATGCTGGCTTGAATATCCTCTCCCCATCCAATCTATTTGCACTACTCATTTGCACATTGCACTGCCAACTGTACATTCTGTATATAGTGTTAGTCTATCTTAGTCTATTTTATTCTTAATTTTATGCATGCCTTTTTATATATTTTTTATATTTTATCCTTTGCTTTATGTTGCACCTACGCCGAAGCAAGTTCCTACGTTTGTGAATTTCACTGACAATGGCAATAAACAATTTCTGATTCTGATTCTGATTCTGATTCTGATCATCAAAAACACTTCTTGCTGAACTCCCTCAATCGCTGATAGGCGCTAGGCGCCATCTACTGACTGCATACACAAGTAAGTGTCAGGGCAGACAGCAGAGAAACTTGGTTCATATAGTGCAAAATAAACATTTTGTTGTTTCAAAACATGAGATAGCAAATTTAAGGTACTCAAGAGCATGTTTAAAGGCTAATGACAAAATGAAAAATGCATTTTTTTTTTCTTTAAACACTATATGAGATTGTGATGTCATTTGAAGCACACTAGTTGCACTACTTTGAATGATGCGGAGGTTACTGTCAGTTGGACTCTGACGGCAGTAGGATTGTGGCGTGGACATCTGTCGGAGTTTAACAAGCAGCTGTGTGAGATAACTGTGTCGCTCTGACCAACGCTCGGATTAGTGAGCCACGGCCCTCACTTGCGCTCAATCCATTATTATTATTATTATTTTTATGGTTCTGTGTTCTGAAGATGCTTTAACACCACCATCACGACTAAAAACGTGATAAATAGAATCATTCATTCATAACTAAGAACTAACTAGAATGCTAACAGCACACTTCCTGGTTCGGAAAATAAAAGGCCCTATAATTAAATACAAAACACACTCATCAGAATCAGAATCACAATCGGTTTATTGCCTTTGTCTGTGATCAAAATTCACAACCAGGAACTTGCTTTGACATAAGGTGCAACATAAAACAATGAATAAAATAGTAGCACGATATAAAATCTGCCTCATTTTGACCCCGAGAGCGGCTTTTACAGCTACTGTACTGGGGCAAGACACATTCTGCTCAGCTACAGAAGTACTATTGGGATTGAACATGTATTCAGTACTGTCAGGTATAAATGTGTTTTGATTTGTAATATATATTATGTTTAAGACCAGTTGAATAAATGTCAAAAGTCAACTTTTGATCCTCTGCTGAACAGTTTCATTTCAGTTTAATGTTGTTTTCAATAAAAACTCAAACTTTTTTTTGTCTAACTCCCATTTCTTGTTGCATAGTGAAGTTCTACCTTGTTTAGTTTCATATAATAATTAGTAATAATAAGGTCACGTTATTTTGCTTCATAAAAGAAAATAAAAATCTCAAATCCCCGTAATCATCGAGTCATTGATGCTTGATTGGTACTTGCAAGATATTAAAATGTCTTCTATAAATTAAGCATAAATGCCATTGCTTTAATGTCTTGGTTGCATCCTCCAGTAACTCCTGCCCCATGATCTAAAGTGAATGAGATTTTTGAGAGCTCCACATTAAAATGCAAATATGACCCACTGTAATATCAACATGTGCAATAGCCATACATTATGACAGAGCACATGGCAGCCATTCTCATGAATAATTGGTCAATCAGATGGAGCATTAAATCACAGCGTGAAACTAAATGGAAAAGTTACTAGAACTAGGGCAAAACTGTTAATAATATTAGTATTTAATAGTGGCCTTGGCCTGATGGTGTCACCTACTTGTCTCCATAGATAAGGTAAAAAACATTTAAATGAATTAAAATGTATTCATGAAATGTATATAATATAATAATTGTTATATAATAACATTGATGAATGCATGTGTGTGCATGAGCACCTTAGTCCAATGATTCTTTGTTTTGTTTTTTTCTTTCTGTTTTACCGAAGCTGCTGCTGAGTGAGCAGTTGCCATAAAACCTGTGTCTATCTCCTCCTGACACAGTGTCATAAGGATCGTTCCAGACTGTGGCACAAAAATCTCTACAGTCCCTCAGACCGGTTCACTACGGCTGCCGTATGCACTGAAAAAATATTACTTTGGATCTAAATGTGAGTAGGGTGCATCGTAAACAGGAAACTGCTGATGCTAATGTGTGCTAGATTTGTCTTGCTAACTCTGTCGGCTCAACAAACAAAGTTATCATCTCTGGAAATACGCCAGTTATTCACAAGATAAATTCAGAGTTTGGTGAGGAATGATTATTTTGTCTTTATATTTTGCAGTTTCGTCCTCACCTGCGTCTGCGTTGTCTTTTGTTCTCTCTCGTCCAATCATAAACCGGTCCGCGCTAAAGTGAGCCAGCACCCTCTGGGAGCTTGTACCTCTCCAGGCCTCCTTCGGACCCCTCAAACGGGGCAGTACGGTTCACTTTTGTTCAGTGGAAAGAAACACTTTGGACCGTACCACTCCACGCTGTACTGCACTAATGGAAACATGACTTATGTCTGACTGGGATCCCTGGTTTAGTCCATGAATCACTGCCAGAGACTGGCACAGGTGGCCCTGGCCCTGATCCCCCAGACCGGCTCACTTTAGGGCACTTTGGAATGGTTCTTTTCATGGCGGAATGCATCTCCATGCTCAAGGGCCTGGTCACCCAAACATAACTTATGTTTTCTTAATAAATGAAACCTAAATTATACCTGAATTATACTTTTTAATTATGAGACCGAACTTAGCAATTCACAAAAGGACGTTTAGTAATCACAAAACAACTACCAGTTTATCGTCTTCTTCAGCATTTCACTTCTCTGTGGCTCTATGCTGCGTGTTAACCTCTCTTTATGTAATGACTCAGGTTTGGATAATATTAGATGCATTATGCCCTGAAAATATAATAATTTTAATCTTCATGTGAGTGCTGTGCATTGATAAACAGAAAACAGCTAATGCTAATGCTGGCTTTGTTTGCTCAACATATACGTTACCATCACTGGAAATACAGCAGTTTATCACAAGATCAAGTGTTTGGTGAGAAATTATTATTTTCTTTTTGCCGTCTTGTATTCTGTCTTCTCCAATCATCTCCCAGTAAAGCTCTCCTATAGCCAAAGAGAGCCAGACCAATTCACAAGCTAGAACTTCTCAGGGCATGCTTCGGATCACTTACACGGGCCGCTACAGCTCACTTAAGAGATTGGAGACATTTTTGGACCCCGATACCGCTCCAAAACAAACCAGTGGAAACATGGCAGATGTCTCCAAAACTACAGAACAGAGTTACCTAGAAAACCACACATTTTAGCACTGTCATCAAAACATAACTGACTACAAAGAGTATAATCTGACTATTCTCTGTTGTTCTACAGCTTGTGCTCTCTCCAAATAGTGGCAGACACATTTTTCCCTGTATAGTCAACCAAGTGAACAATAAATGATTCAGTAATTCTAACTGGTCCAGCTGTAGGCACTAGCTCGCTCTGCTTTCTAAGCGCTCCCTCCCAGAGTACGAGTCACGTCTGGAGCTGAGAGCACAGAAAGTGAAGGAAGTGTCCTCACCCTGCAGGTCCTCCCCAATGCCCAGGGCCAGCCCATCTTTGGTCCACTGAACGATGCCCGAGTAGTTGAAGACCACACAGGACAGAAGGACCCTTTGGCCCCGCACCACCGACTGGTCTGCCGGCTCCTGAGAGAACCTCGCTGTCCACACTGGAAAAGAGCAAAAGGATTATTATTATTGTTATTATTAGTATTTCACTATTGACACCATGAGATCTTTCATGCACATTGATCTAAATTTCAGTTTCAGAAAGTGTTTTTTTCCATTTGCTACTAGGGCCCGACTGATTAGTAGGTGTTAAAGACACATCATTTTCAATGTTATCCAGCCAACTTCAGCTCAAACATAAAAACATTAAACACATTTAACCTAAACAGGTTAAATCTGAAAATAATCTGTTATTTAGCATGTTTGAGAAATGTGTTTATTTGCTTGGCTTATGGTTAGCAATAGCTAAGTGTTTAAATACAAATGTATTCAGCTGGAACGCTCTGAGGTCAGATCTTTCAACTGGGAAATAACCGACTTTCCAGTTGCCTGAAATGCAGCAAAAGTTCACGGGTTACAAGTGACTCCCTGGCTGGAACACTGAGCCGTTTAACCCAATAAGAAGTGCTGCTTGTGTAGTTCAAAAGACATAAGTTAGGAACTGGGTGAAATAAGCTGTTTTTTTCTTGTGACCATGGAGACTACAAGAACCTCTGACATGCAACAGACTTTATACACCAAATGCAGAAGACCCTCAAGAGAAAAGATCGTCTCATCACCGACTGAAACAACAGAGCGAGAGGGCAGGGCTGTCGTGTCTCCAGAGTTCTCCTGCTCCACCTGGATGTGACTGTGATGCAGGGGAGGGACACTGTGAGGCCTGGACTGCTGGACACAGCGGGGCTGAGGGCTGTTCCTCTCACAAAGGTGACAGAGAAGCACAGTGAAGATTTGTCGGGATCAATAAATAATCTATTCATCCAACTATTTACATGAATATTAATGAACAAAAGAATTAAATAACCAAGCAACGCGTACATTAATTAACCGTTATTCATGCTGATAACAACAAAGGCATTATCAGCTCCAAAAAATTTAAATAATAATTACAAAAAACTACTACTACAACATTTATAAGTAAAAGTCAGTGTCAAAAAGTGCAATCACTTTTACAAACTATCAAGATTATTTTCTCAGCCTGAATTATTATTATTATTATTATTATTATTATTATTTACAAAATTGTTTTACTAGTGTTGTTTGGACTTAATAATTTTGGACAAAATAATAAATAGCAATTTTTCTGGCAAAAATTGCAATTCAGATCCTGTTAACACGAGCCAGAGAATTTGAGAGACTGAAAAAGTGCTAAACCAATTATAAGAACCCTATGCATGAAAATGCTAGAGGGCTCGCAATAGTTTTTAGTGACCATTAAAATTTTGACTTATAACACTGAGTATTTTGACAAATCTTACCAGAGCCCACAGTAACCACCTCTCAATATTTACACACGCAGGGTTTTAAAAAAAAAATCAGTTTATGTTTAATTGCTTCAAAAAGCATCCCCCCATCACAACCCGCCGCCACCACTTGTCCTTCTTGATCACGTGAGGGGCTCGACCGGGGCCACTAAGCGAGTGACTTCCGAGAGAAAAGAGGAGAGATAAAGTTGTCAAAACGAGAGAACATCTGAAGACGACGCTGTTATTGCTGAGTCAAGAGCAAAGAGATCAAAAGGAGCAGCTCCAGCCATAGGGTTTTAAACTCCCCAAACTGTACGGGCCCTCCTCCCTTCTGTCTCCCCCGCTCCATTCCTCCCTGTGAGTCATCCAGCAGGCTCGCACATCAGAACAACTACACTGACTGTCATTGTCCAACCATTTGGGGCTTTGTACAGTTTAAAGCGGGACTCAAGAGTATAACACTAGATACTGCTTCTACAACCTATTACTTGTTTTTCATTTTATTTTCATACATAGATCTTTCTGCAAAAAATAAAGTAATTGTGTTGCTTTCACGAAAGACAAGATTTTTTTTTTTGTCTACTGGATACACCAGAAATCTAATAACTATCTGATTTCTATTCGATTATCGAAATGTCACGTAAACAGTTCCAAAAGATGGGAGTAAAATACTTTTGTTAGGATTGTTCATACCTGTGCTGGTTTTGACAAGGAAAAGGATGTAAAACTGGTCAAATGTGGCACAAAAGACAACATTTTAAAGATTGAAACTTATTTTAAAATGTATTGTACTTTGTCGACCAAACGCAACTCTATAAAGCGACTAATTCATTATTGTCACCAAATGTTTTTACACCAAAGATCACATACACTGCAATTATCTGATTATTCTATCTTAACACAAAATGTGATAGACCAAAGAAAAGAAAAAAAAGAACACAACTGGGTGTAAATGTGCAGGGAAAATGTCTATTACCAAAGACAAAAGTTAGATCTGCTCTCCAAAAGTATAACAAAACCTTCTAAAATGACAGCTGTGATCAAATAAATGAATCTATTCCAACATGATTGCTGTCGGTTGACCCTGAAGGGTACAAGCTGTTTCGATCTCACAAACAGCACCAGAGAATACAGGAGTGCAGACAGGGGAACAAAACAATCCACAACTTCAGTTATACATTTTTGACAAGGGAGCAACATTTCATCAACTAATTTTTGCATAATCTAATCTATTTAGTGAGCAAAACTATGTAGCTGAGTGGCCAGTAGCGGCCCAAAAGCATGTGAGGGGGAGAGGACTGCTCCACACTCCATGCATGGTGACAAGTTGTAATTAGCTGTCGCTGGAAGACATGACACCCGTACAATGGTGGAGGAGGCGGTCGAGCTGTATGCTTCAATTTTTTCAATTATGTCTCATGCATGGATTTTCTTTTTCCTTTTTTTTTCTTCTAGATTCTCCCACTTGTTATTTCGAAGAATCTGGTGAAGCAGGGCCAATATGTAAATATGACCTTCAAAGCCTCAATTAGCAGCAGGTGGAGGTTTCAAAAAGCAACCCAAATGTGTCAGAGCGAGAAAAACTGACTGTCCAATATCCCCTGCTTTGTTCATCTTTCTTATTTCCATTTTATTGTCTAGAGCAGTGGTTCCCAAAGTGGGACGTGAGGGGTAAGCTGGGGGTCGCGAGATGATTTCAAGATCTCATTTTAATTAATATGACATTGCATTTGCTCTATTTTTTTAAATTTAAAACAGTATCTTTTAGTGAAATAGGGTCTAATAAGACAATAAACTATTCAAATAACCAATATTAACCCTGAATTAACAAGCTTTGACACTTAAAATTATGGCTACTGTCATTTTCATTTCGCTTTGGGGGTCCCGAGTCAATTGCGTGGCTAATTTGGGGGTCCCGGGCAGAAAAGTTTGGGAACCCCTGGTCTAGAGCACAAACGCAAACACAATTACAACTTACTTATATATGTGATTATGGTTCTCAAAGGAAAATCAGTTTCACATTTTTTCCCCAGATAGGCGAGACACTTCACCTACCTGCCCTGTATGAACATGGTGTGTGAACGAGGGTTTGCTTCCACAGCTGCCCCAGGGCAAGACACCCTGGGCATCTGGAAATGCACTAGATTAGACTAAAGCACTATTATTATTATTTTATCACAGATTTGTAACATGACGTTTCTAAACATGGCATCAACACATAGAGGGAGAGAAGGACTTTTAATTCAATCAAACGTTTAGTCCACTTAAGGTGTTTTTGATTTAAAAGGGTTAACCCATTCTTTTAACTTTCTGCTGTCCTTCCTCTCTCCTCCTGTTCTCTCATCATAACGCGTCCTTTACCCAAATTACTTCCCCTTTATATGTATGCGCAGCCCGTCCCCTCCTTCTCTCCATACATCTATAATGCTGCCTGCGAGTGTCCTTTTCCCTGTCTCTTTCCTTCCTTTCTATACACATATCTAATGCTGTATATGTCCTTTTAGCCATAATGCCTGCTATTTTTGTGTCCGCGCTCCTCGCTGGTTGGAAGGGGGTTAGAGGCGCACTGTCACAACTCATTTATCACATTAAATATCAGCCCTCCAGCACTCTCTCTCTCTCTCTCTCTTTCTCTCTCCGCCTGCCTTCTCTTTTAGCATCCTCGCTCCGTTCTATTTTCCTCACCTCCTCTCCTCACTTGTTTGCCTTCACACTTGTCCCCTCGAGCCCTCCAGCACTTTGGTGATGTTTCACTTTTTTTTTTTTAAACAACCGCCATATGCCTATTCCTAACTCGCTTTTGCACTTTTCGTACACGCACATGACCCCTGCTAGGCTGGCCCTCTCTTTCCCTTTTTTGCATTAGTTGGCCTGTTTTTGGAAATACACAGACAAGCACTCTCACCCTATCATGTCAAATTTGGCGTGATTTGCAAAAGCACCAATATGGCTGATGTTAACAAAAAAGAAAAGCAGTCATGCATGAGGGTTCTCGTGGCAATCGCAACAATAGAATCTGACAGCACATTAATATTCGAGAGATGAAGGATCTAGGAGGTAGGATACATGATGAAAAGAGGCCCAGAAGGAGCAGTTCTGCGGATGATTTGAATGGGAGAAAATAGAGGCCCTAATATGCTCCCTAAGGAACATCCACATTTACCCATTTATTAAAAAATAACATAACAAAATTCAAATTAAGAGTAGGCATCAAGTCACGTCAAATCAAGTAAGGAACAGCAGCTCGCCTTAAGAATCCCAAGTTAGCACAGGAATGTGTGACCTATTCTGGGAGTTTGTTTCTGCCTAATTAATGCAAACCTCATGTAATCCGCACTTGTTTCCGCCTCAGAGAATTGTGTGGGAATTTACAAAAATAATGATGCTTTATTCATAAACATGCTCGTCTTTTCAAGGCTGAGAAGCTGGTGTGCACAGTGCAACAGGGCTGAAGAGATCATAAAATGCAACTCTCAATAGGAAACCATCAAAATAGGAAAGAAGTCAATTGAAAATAAATGTTAGTTGATGTAAGCTGTACTGTATGGAGTGTTGCAGTTAGAAAGGTTAAGTTGCTAATGATTTCTGGGTAGGTGAGCAGAGCAAGTGTGCGGAGTAGGTCTGTTCTTATTATATTTACATAAGTCACATTTTGACTGGTTTACTTTGAACCGTAAGTCCATTTTAGCCTTCCAAAGTGGACCATGAGAGGTCTATCTTCGAAAGCAGTCTGGCTCGCTCTCGGCTCCCAGAAAGCTTTTGAGCAAGATGAATGAGCAAGAGAGAACGCAGGCTCAGGTCAAAACAGGAAAGCAAAAAGATATCAACAGAAAATAATAACTTCTCATTAAACACTGATTTGATCTGATAAACCGCTATATTTCCAGCAATGGTAACTTTATCTGATGAACTGACACACTTAACACGTGTTAGCAGTGTCTGTTTCCTGTTTATCAACGCACTGCATATTTCCAATGCATAATGTGTCTGACAAACCTAACATTAACATTAACATTACCTAAACGTTAAAATGAGGCAGAGAGGTGTAGAGGTTTTGCAGAGAAGTGAAATAAACACAGAAATAGATGACGACAAACCAGAGATAGTTTTCTGTTTACTTGGGGTCACAACATTTCTAAATGTCTTTTTGTGAATTGCTGAGATCACGCTCATGATTAAAAAGAGTAATTTAGGTCAGATTTTTTATTTCTTTATTGAAGAGATTTGCCTGAAATCAGCTGCTCACGTAGCAGACTGCTAAAAGACACGCTCCACCATGAATAGAACCGTGGCTATACTTTCTCTGTGCTCTCATTCACCAATAAAAACATGCCAAACAGGCCAAGAATGAAATGTAGCATAATTGAACATGAAATGAAAGATAAATATACAATATTTATCTTTTCTTATCTACACTTTTTAGGATTTTTTTCAGGAGTGGAATGTGCCAAGTATCTAAATCTTTTCTTGCACTTTCTTTCTTGTCTGTGCTGTTCTATGCACTTCAACTGAGACCGAGTAATGCCTTTTCTAAAACAAAAACTTGAACCTGACCCAGTCTTTGACATTTGTTCAGCTCTTTTTAATCTTATTGATTAGCCTAAAGGAAACACATTCTTGATTATCCAAACATCACATCTTCTAACTGTAAATGGTAAAATGGGTCAAAGATTCAAAGACGCTAATAGAAATCAATCTAAATTTCAGTATCTTTCGCTTAAGGTTTACAATAAAGATTTCTTATTACAATGCAAGATCTGTGATGCAGTTAAAATGAATAACTTCCAAGCAATTTAATTCTGACTGTATGCAAATTGCTTGGAGCTAAACTTTGCACGCTCCTGGAACAAAGATATGAAGATAATCTAAGTGAAATATGTAAAAGCCACACAGGCAGTGCATAATTACTTTCAGCACCAGACATCGCTTAAACTTTAACCAATGCATTGGTTAAAATAGCCTGTTTTTACTATATAATGTCGACAACAGCCTCAAGACAAATCCTTCTCTTCACCTCACGCGCGCTGGCTGGAGGTATCCCGACGCCGCTCCAGTAAACCGCAAACATAATCCAAAGTGAGAGAGGATATAGAGAAAACAGCTCCGTGCACCAAAATACTGACTCATCCCAACATGTGCTTGTTTCCATATTATCCGGCTAACACTTAGAGGGGAGGTGTGAGGGAGTGTGAGGAGATGAGAGGACGGTTAAACCAGCGATGGAGGCCGGAGACACTGGAGCAACAAGACAAAGGTGGCCTACCGAGCTGCTTCATAGAACATTGAAGAACAGTGTAATAAAACAGTTTCACCTAAAAGTACATTTCCAGGTTTGAGTCCTAGATTGTATGGGGCCTTGGTAAGCTGTTCCTGTAACTTTGTGGATTTTCTCTTGGTGCTCTTTCTCCAACTGGTGAGAATAAAGTGCACCATTACAAAAAAGAGACAGGTATGAGTCTGAGAAAAGCGGTCTCCGGATCAAATACAAGTGCTGGGCGTCACAAGGTCCATCCCTGGTGCAGATGACACGGCTATCGATACAATAACAGCACGATTTTGCGATAGCCAATATACTGCACATGATATTTTGCGATAAATCACTATAAAAACACACACACACATAAAATAAAATACATACTGACAGAGTATCCTCACACAGCCACCCATGATATCGATACTGTGTTACCAAATGTAGTATCACTGTATCAGTATTTGATGAAACTGATGAAAAGCAAACACTACGCCTCTTTCTAAAGAACACTCAATATTAGCAAATTTGCAAAAACAAGAAAAATATCCATTAATAAGATGAAGGCAAAGCACAAGGGTTAGAGACTGACATGTTTTTTTTTTTTTCGTGGTCAACGTTGATTGTTTTTCAATATTTTTGGGCCGATGCGCCGGAACAATTATTATTATTTTCCTCAAAAGATTTTTTATTTAGCACTTAGTTCTTTTATTTAAACTCATCCACAAACCCGGATTACTACAAACTTGAGCAGTGTATTCACATTTTGTACAGAGCATTCTTCATGTTTAAGTGTTAAAATAATGCAGGAGACTTAAGGCCAAAAGCTGATCCGCTAAAAAGTACAAATAACTATTCCTACGATGCACATATAATTAAGCAGTGAACAGTGAACATGATGAGGATACTATTAGTCTTTTAGGACATGGGCAGTGACTGAGCTTGAATTCCTTCATTATGTGGGTTATGCTGCAGTGACAAATTTAGAGAGTGTCCTGATTTCCCTCGTCCCCAAGACACCAGCGGGAGACAGCGTGCACACTGTCCGCACACGGCACGGCACGCACCACAGGAGGGCCTGGCGGTTCGGAGTCGTACTCGGGAGCAGACCCAAACACAAACATACACCACTGCTGCCCCGCTTGGACTCTACCACACGAGCAAACCATTTCCTGTGAACACCACCGCTCTCCAAACCCACACGTGTAATCCACAAGTCCAGGCGGTTTATGAGCAGGGATCTGACTGACGTACTACGATGTGCAGCGAATGGAGTCAGACTTTTTTAAAAGGAGAAAATTAATGAATGAAATTAATGAAAAGTGCTTACTGTTTTTCATTCTAAATGCTATGCTAAATGCTAATGTTTTACTTGTTATCTCCCTATTAAGGGCGCCGTGTCTGATTTTTTTAAAAACATGATTTTTTTTTTTAAGGTTAGCAGCGGATGAAACTTATTCTTCACTTTCCTATTGCATTATCAATACATTTATTAGCGCTGCCACAGCTAACAACTAGCATGCTAACTGCGTGTGAGTGTTACTTTCTGGATTGCAGACAATAAGAATAGTCTATAAATCATTGCTTCTCAATTATTTTCTGTTGAAGAAGAAAACATGTCACGCCCCCCTCCTCTCTCCACGCAACTATAAATAGTTTAATTTGTTCAAATTGTTATGTACATCTCTGCTTAACGTTGTATCCTTATTAACATTAAAGAAAACAAAATAAAAAAGAAAGAAATATAGATCAACGTATGGCAATAAATAACTTTCTTAAGGCTAATGCACATTGGGACGCCCCCATTATTTTCTCTGAGCGTGCTCACACCGGGCACGTGCCGGCGATTGGAACTTGTTGAATTGGGACACAGCACCATGGCTAAAAACGCATGCTTTTTGCACTTCTCCTGTGAGTACAGACAGATCTCTGTTCTGTGACCGACAGAAACACCGATAAAAACTTTGAGGAAAAGGACGAGAGCTGCAGCTGTCACAGAGAGAGTATCTGCTCGTCTCCTGCTCGTCGCTAAACTCATTAATAACCTGCTCAAACCACCCACTTTCCTCCTCTCACACAGCCTCGTGCTCTGTCTCTCATATTATCAGTAATCTGCATATTTTATATTTATATTTTATAGTTGTTTTATAGCCTTTTTAAGAGCCGTGACGTGTGTTGTTCAGTGTGTGTTGACGTATGTGCTTGAAACGTGTCAAATGATGTGTGTGGTGTGCCGCACTTTGGTGCGTTAGCCTTTTAATGTTTTAGTCAAATATAAAAATAAGAATAAATCCTTATTTAAACTAGAACCCAACCCAGCGGAGCATTTGATTCCATTTACATGAAAAAATTGAGTACAGCTCCTTTAAAGGAAAAATATTATACATTTTTTGTATTGTTATTAGCCTTTAAACAGCGCTTGAGTACTTCTAATTTGCCATCTTGTGTTTTAAAACAAACAGAAAAGGTTGAACTAATGAACTAATTCTCACAAGCCTGGAATGACTTGCATCCAGCCAGTAGATGGCACCAAGTGCTTACAAAATTTAGCTGTATTGTCTCTTTAAGAGAATGTGCAACATACCATTAACAATTAGCAACAGCAGTTTTCATGTTCAGACAGAAGAAATGCTCAGAATGAGTCTGGCGATGATTTAAGGACTAAACACAGAAAAAAAATTCCCAGATCAAGAAGTTCAGCAGGAAGTTTTGTGATGCTCAGAGGGGGGAGGATTTTCTAATGAACATTCCTCAAAACAGCGTGAATGTCACAGAATGCTACTTCAGGTACGTTTTGATGACAGAACATTGTTAGAACAGTGTCTGTAGCAGAATGTGTCCTTTAACTGTGCTTGGAAGTAGGGCTGGGAAACATGACAAAACCTCACACTTTGAGTCACTAAACTGACATCAACACAGTTCCCCACCATATAAAATCCTTAGATGAATTATGTGTCTGTTTAGATGGCCATTATTTTCAGGGTAAGTCATCATGCACTTACAAGAATTAAGTTACAACCAACACATCATTGACAGTTTCAACAACGATTTTTCATGCGTGCCAAAGCAAGGGACTGTAATTTGACTTAATATTTCCTACAACTATAAACCAAAGATAGACAATGCATGCTATATGTATTGAGCTACAGATTAACAACAAAAATATTTAGTCTTGACCTTTCCAGAATACATCACAATAAAAGTATTTCAGTTGCCTTGACAATGAAAACACAACAAAGCATTTCCAGTGAAAACATTACATTCTTGGCAGAGGGAAGCGAGGAAAAAAGTCTGAGTTTGAGTCAATAAAACAGAATGAATTCCCAAACTATATGGAAATGTCTCTATGGACTACTGTACATCATCAATAATATTCCAGGCTTGGGCGGGGCTATATCATATTGTTCGTTATATATCATGATTAACTTTTGGGGCAGGCTTAAGTTTAAAACAATGTGATATAATTCCATGTGCACTTTCCTCATAGTCACAAAGTGAAGCTGACGTTGCAGCTTGTGAACACTAACTTCAAGAGACATAGTATAATTGAACGTGGAGGCTCTGCAGAGCTTAGAAACACTAATAATAATAATAACATCATAATTATTATATGAAATCATCCTATTTCAGAGGTCCGACGGAAGCTAACAAAAACTAGCACATCAACAACGCACTTCCTGCTTCACGTAGAATAAAACACTGGCGCAGACAGCGCACTGGGGTCTTATTTCAACCAAATACCTACTTTTACAGTATATCTGCATTGGGACGAACAAATTGTACGTAAATACATGAAAAAAAAATGGGCACAGCTCCTTTAAACAATTCACATCACATTTGTTTAGGCCATATAGCCACGCCTTTCTATTTTCTGTCAGGAGGCTAGCTAAAATGGGGATGTCAAGATGATTTAAATAATCCATAATAAAGACTATTCATATAACAATATAGTCATTTCAATAGACTCAGAAGCACCCGTAAATGTAAAGTACTTATTTAGCTGTTTATGGAAACTAATGGTGTAATATGCAAATTAAACCATTTGTTTACTCCAAGGTGTATTTTGATTGAATCCTGTATGTTTGACTAATCCTGTATTCTCCTGCAACTGAAGCTTGAGTGCTCAGAAAATTCCTGTTTTCACCTACCCCCTACCTATACTTAGAATCAGAATCGGTTTATTGCCATTGTCAGTGATCAACTTTCACAGATTCAAAAGTTGTGATTGTTTGAAAAATGATTACTCTGAGTGATCCACGCAGAGTTCTAATATGTCACAATTTTCAGAAAAAAAAAAACATGTAAATGACAATCTGCTGCTTGTTACAGTGACATGTCAATATAAAGATCAGTTCTGCAGTTTTGATCAGGAAATCAATGGAACCTTCTATAACGGAGCCGTTTTAGATCAAAATAGCTGTTTACAATAAACAAAGTGTATAAAAGATGATCTACTTATGTTGTAATAAAATGTATCAGACAATGGAAAACTCAATAAAGAATGACCCTGGTACAGAACCCAGGACTCTTCTCACTAGGAAGCCACCTCAGAGGCATTGACACATCCATCATCCAATCATTGTCAGGTTGTTACCCGTCATTCACTTCCAGTGTGGCCATGCGTCGCTCTTGTTTAAACCAGATTTGTTTAGACCACCAAACTTTTCCGCTCCACCACCCGCTCCACCGCTGAATTTGTGGTTGGAAATCACTGAAAGGGTTATTTGCATGCAACAGCGTTCGGTACTGCAGCTATTTTTAGTCTTAGTGGCCCGCATTTCTTAATGTGCCACGCAGCCGGCTGTTCTGAGGTGAATGTCAAAGCGTGCATTAGAGCAGCCTCCTCGCGCAGCAGCACAGGACGGAGAGATGAGAGCGGCAGTAAAAAGGACGCACGCGGCTGGCACTCAAACAAGGATACAGGTCTAGTCTAGTCTTTTATTTTATTCATCTATATAATCCTTTTTCAACTGTTATACTATTTTTGTTTCATCTTTTTCTTACTGTAAAAAAGAATGAAAATGAAAGCATAAATACTCCAGTCATATTGTCCTACGTGTATCAGTCCTCTATATCGAGGCTATTCAACCACAGTTTGACATTTTCTGGAAGGTGACCAACTTTGACATCCACTTTTGGGCTCACACAAAATATCCCCAACACTAGATAAGTTTCAATTGTGATAATATAACAACAACAGCTATATTCGATTTTTGTGAAAAATAAAATATGAAAGGCTT
Source organism: Rhinogobius similis (assembly GCA_019453435.1). Lineage (NCBI taxonomy): Eukaryota > Metazoa > Chordata > Actinopteri > Gobiiformes > Gobiidae > Rhinogobius > Rhinogobius similis. The sequence goes on along the minus strand of CM033640.1, from coordinate 1,018,807 downwards.
TACCAACATTGTTTCAACAATTGCCAATCCAGTATCGAACAAGGGTTAGAACTAAGACTAGAGTCAACCAGGTCTGAACCAGGACTATCCCACATAAACCCCTCCCGCCATCTTCAGGTCCATTTGACCCCATCTAGATTTTGGGGTGATATATATATATATATATCATGATTTCGATTTCATCACGATTCATGTTCACTTTGTAGTTTTCCATTTCCTATAATGAGAATAATCCTTTATTCATTTTATAATTTTTGACATTTTGTTTAAATAATGTTTGTCTTTGTCCAGTTAATAATTACGATCATTAATTATTACAGCAGAATATTTTTGTCATATTTAAACGCGTCTTTGTCACTTTTCGTCGTGTCTTTGTGGTCTTTCAGTCACGTTTTGGTGTATTGAGTCGAATTTGTTGTATGTATAGGTGTGTTTTTGTTGCTTTCGAACACATTTTTGTTGTATTTGGTCGCGCTTTTGTAACAGACAGCTGCATTAAAGAGAGAAACAGTGAATCACGATACGACGATTTCACAAAAATAGCAGATCGTTAAAGGGAAGAGCTCACGATTTGATTTTTATCACCGTATCGCCCAGCCCTACATATATATATATATATATATATATATATATATATATATATATATATATATATATATATATATATATATATATATATATATATATATATATATATATATATATACACATATATTTACAGTAATCCATGCATTGTATGGGTTTATACTGTATAAATGTTAAGTAAAAGAATTCCCTGAATCTACATTGTAATTATTAATGTAATGATGTATTAATGTAATTATTACAGCAGTATACTACTGTACTTACATTCATTGTATACGTTTACATTTGGTTTTGTTAAAGACTAAGTTTCATCTTTTTGACAAGGTAATTATAACAGCAATGTACAGGATAATTATAACAGCAATATCCTGTAATTTTAAGTTACTAAGATACAAATAATATAGGACTCCAACATTGGAAATGACAGACAGATACTAGGTACCCGTGGAATGTACTTTTGGCTGCAGCAAAAAGCAATATTAAGGAGATGGATAACAGGGACGGAGTAGACTGTCAAGGACAAGGACTTTGAAATGGACACATTTTTGGGACAGACAGGACTTGTACATAAGGGACAAATGTCTGACTGACTTTGGACTACCCTAAATGTTTGGGTCTCTTCATTTCTGTTTCTGTCTTTTGGGTCAATATTCACTGTAAAGCTCACAGAGAATTGTAATATTGTCTACAGTAATTGAAGATCCTGACGACTAATTTGCTCATTGATATTGTCTGCCCGTGTTCAGCGGTGAATGTCAAATCTCACATTATAGAGCAGCAGCCTCTCATCAGGATGGGATGGTAGAGCAAGAGACGAGAAAGAAAGAAGAATGAGGAGGAGAGAAAAGACGAGAAGAGGCGAAAGAGGAGTTAAGACCATGCCTCACAGCAAAGCATGTTCCTGGCACTGCTTGAATGAACCATTCTGCCAAATCAAATGGCATTGGTATGGATTGCTACGCGTCCGTCTAATTATCTTTGTGTCTGGTCCGCCGCCACTCGCTGTACCTCACCGACACTTTCCCCCCGTCTGCTTTCCTGCCTGTCTCCCTCTCTTCTCCTCACATCCAGCCAATCCCGCGCTCCGCCTGGATCGCCGAACCATCTTGCGTCACCATAGCAACAGCTGACGTGCAAAGTAACCGGTCAAAAAAAAAGAAAAGGGAAAGTTTTCTCTATGAGCTCCAGCCTGTACGTTTGTGTGTGTGATGAGACTCTGAAGACCCTCCCTCGACTACAGGCTGAGGAAACGCGGTGACCTCATCCATCTCCACCTCGACTCCCGATCACTCCCAGACTATTAATCGCAACTGGACCCGCGCATTATGCTTTGATTCTCTTTCCTTGCTGTTAACCGATCCGCTCTGCTTGATTGTGTTATGGATGTCTGATTCCGTGTCTGGCGTTAGCGATGTAATAGCGGGTGAAAGGAAAAAAAGGGATGGAGGCTGCTGCCGAAGTGAGGGAGGTGATGTCATTGTTTCGAGACAAAGTTGGGAGTCATGCGGCACTCGCGCTGTTGTCACCTCATTGGCTGGATGTCGAGCTCGGGGCTACAGATCATACAGACCCTCACCGTTTGGGGTTTGTGAGACATGCGTTTGTCGAGCCACTACCTGTGCACACTGCGCCTCGTTCAAGCGTACACACCAACAATGTGTTTAGACCTTCTTACGGAGGATTTGACTGGGGTGAGATCTTGTGTCTCGAGCTCTTGATCGTGATCAGATTGAGCGTACTAAAAGTGTGATTAAGAGTTAGGGTCAGGGTTCAAAAAGTTGGTGACTTAAATATGTTCGCACTGCATGTGTTATGTGTTTTTGTACATTTGGAATCGCTGTTAAAGTTGTAAAACAGCAATTGTCTGTAGAAGCGCTGACTTTTCCTGTTTCTGTTTTTTTTTTTTTTTCAGTTTCACTCTGCGTATTCAACAAAGATGAGCATTAAGGCAAAAAACAGTTCTACAAGTGTCTCATCATTGACGCAGAGTTTATCTCGCTGTCAAACTGGGGCACAGTGGAATAAGGACAAACACAGTGCAATATACAGTATATTAATGGCATTATATGGATATCAATATTGGATCACTAAAGTATGAATAAAGTATTGAGATATCACTGTTCCAATATTTTGTCACATGTCCAATACAGTCAGCAGAAACTTAGACTGCAAACATGTAACCTACTTTATACATATATCTCTGTGTAGTGGATATGAGATAATGCTGTATTATGTATGTGGCATATTTCATATTTAATGACAAGTGGACAGATTGGCTTTCTGCTAACTATTGCAATTTCAGAGCTACTACTATATTATAAGATGAGATAAAAAATGTAAAGGTCTTGTTTTGAATCGTTAATTGCTTTGGACACTAGCCTAATAATAAAACAATGGAGATTTTAAAATGTCAAATACTAAACTTGTAGTTTATTCAAAAGTATTCTGACATTATCGTGTGATGAAAAAGTATTTACCAGAAGTGTTCACACAGATCTTGTGTTTAGTTTTTACAAATTGTATATGAAACTCATAAAAATGTGGTTAAATACGGAATATATTAGTAGATGAAAGGAAAAACTATTGTGGGCTCGACATTTTTGTGTTTAGTATTATAGTATTATAAAAGAATCTCCTCTTAATTAAACAAATGTGGTCAAATCGGTCAATAGTAATTATGTTTAAACCATCTCTGGATTCATAATTTAATTTGTCAAAAAGTCTTTATTTTTCATAGTTTGTGATATTTTGACGCTAATCCCAGTTTCATGTTCAACTTCATTATTTCCTTATGATATTTAGAATGTTTTTACAGGTCTATTGAACAAATAGCTTGATCTTAGCCTGTGAGCAAAAACCTATAAAATAAGAAGTCATCATTTGTTATAATTGATTTTCAAATAGGTCTGAATCTCTAACAGTGAATATGGGTAAGAGTGTGAGGCAGTGGTCCAAATATGAATCCTGTAGTACAGATCTAAACGCTCTACTCAGTGACTAGATCAATACCAAATTATCTTCAATGTCATCAATCATTTCTTACTAGAATCAATACAAATATTTCTCGAGATATGAAAAAAAACCAACACCAGCCAGTATGAACATAGGAAAAATCGAATATATTACATAAACAACATTTATTAAAGCTGACACATTCTGTAACGTAGCCTTACTCATTGTTAGGAAACAAACGATACTCTAAAGCGTCACGGACAATAATGAGATCATTAAAAACATGAAAAACAAAAGTATTCATTTTAAGTGTGTGCAGCAGTTCACACGCATTGCTCATTTACCTGATGCATTCTGAGCATTCTAATTATTCACACCATGATTGTATAATGCTTTTCACAACTCTCAGAGGCCAGAGCGAGTTTTGCCGTCACCGTAAAACTAACACCAACTAGCACGTTAAACTGCACTTCCTGCTAAACCGAGAATAGAATGCTCTAGGATTAGATGCAGACAACACACAGGGGTCTCATTTGAACTGAAGCAACAGATACCCACAAAAACAAGTCATTTTGAATCTTTAGTATTGGCTTTTAACAGGGTCTTAGTGAAAAATTACAAAATGCTTTCTTTTGTGCATCCAGAACTGCGTTTGGGCTTCAAAACTCCTGCAAGGAACACAATAAATTGATAACTTAGGAGCAAACTTTTGGCAGCAGTGAAGAGGGCCATTACGAAAAGAAAAAAAAACCCGTATGACTCAAACTGAACCGATCGAGGACTGGACCGACACAGTGCCTGACATTTGAAACGTGGGGGAAAAAAATACTTTTACTCTAAATTTGAAAAATGACAAATTTGACAGCCATTGAACTACACTTATAGTACCATGTTTAGATGATTTGTGCTACCTATGTTTGCATATTCTCTCTGTGTCATGTTTTCTGTTTTGTTATAGTATATAAAAGCTATGGAAAAGAAATAATATGAAAAAAATTTGAATACCAAAATCTTCTATTATTCATGTACCCAATTCAAATGAAGACGCAAGTGATGGTGTTTGACATTCTTTAACAGCATTTGGGTAAAAGCTGTTAAATAATAAGTCGACACCTATGTGCTGTACTAATATGGATTCCTTCATGTGGGGTAAAAAGGTCAAGAAAACCTGAAAAACCATACTACAAAAAAATGTCTTCATCTCCAGCAATTAGACCTGAGTAATGCCTCACCAGTCTTTACATTTTACATTGATTGACCATATTTTTCAGCACATCATCTTCTAGACAGATCATTTCATTGCCTATATGGACTGGCTGAACACTCGATACAGCATTAATAGTTGATGTTTCGACAATATAATGGATTAGCTGTATTTAACTTCCAGTGAAACGGTACATGCTTCCCCCGTAAAAGATTATTGACGTCAGTGATTGATTAACAGCGTAATTCCCTTGACTAGCATTAACTGAAGACACAGTACTACTATTACAAATGCTTAATCTATGTATTGATACTGTAAGCCCATTAAACGATTATCTGATGCCTACGAATCAGCCAGCGGATTATCCCCAAATCAATTCTCCCGAGTAGTCTGTGGGAACCAGCACCTGTGCCTTCCTCGTCCTATCCTTTCGACAACATGGCCGCCAAGCAGGGCCATCATAACGCCGTGTCTCCATAGCGACGCCAGGGCCTATAGAAGCGGATTGAGGGAGGAGGGGGGGCCCCGCTGTTTCGACACAAAGGTGACTACTGGAGGTGGGATGGCGGGGGGACATTGCCGAAAAGCTGAAAAGAGAAACACACAGACTCTTTCTTTTGTCCGTTCCATTGTTCCCCTCGATTTCTTGCTCTCTCATCTTACCTAGCAGGAGCCCGCTAAAAAGGAGCTGTGACCCCGTTCTTTCTCCACGTCTTTGTGAACTTGCCCTCCATTCATGCCCTGTTATTTGGAAGCCCACACTTAAGGATAATCCCGCCAACCTGTCTGCGGATTTCTCTGACTTTTAAGACAATGTTTGCATTTAGAAAGCTAAGACATTGGTTATTTCCTTTCACACGCACACACACACACACACACACACACACACACGCACACACACACACACGCACACACACACACACACACACACACACACACACACACACACACACACACACACACACAGGTTGCACATATGCAGATCAGATGCAGACATGCCCTGTGCATTGATGCGACCAGTGGGGCGCCGCACAATCTCTCTAAACTTTATGTTAGGCCTGTCGTAATAATTACTACGTGTCGTGCGTGGAAGTGCAGCCAGTCATGTGTGAATTTGCTGAAAAAACAATTTCCCCACGGGGACAAACATCGTCTTCTATCTATCTGGCTATTTTGACTTATTGTTCAATAAATGATAGATGGCACAATCATTTATTCAGGATTTATTGTGCATCAATCACATTTTATTTGTAGAGCACAATTCAAGCAAAAAGCAATTCAAAGTGTTTAAAGTGCATAGTTTTTGTCGTACCAGTGAGGAGATTTTGGCTATTTACTTAATAGAATTAAAAGATTTGATCTGTTAGGGGTTGAATAATTAACTTCTATGACACATTTCCAAAAATGTAAGAGGCATTTCATTTCAAGAGTCCACAACACATAACAACAATAAAAAGTTTTTGGGGTGAGACTGTGGAATAGACCTAAAGTTGACATGAAACGAAGTCTAAACATTAGTCAATTTAAAAAGAAATATAAGCAAAAGGTGTTTACAAGTTACAGGGATGAAGAATGCACACGTCAGGAAAGTAAAAAGGTAAAGTATTTAGATAATAACAGTAGTCTGTTGAACTTAGCACAATGCAAACCAGTCAATATAACAAAAGTGAAATAGTGCCTTTGTGCTGCATCAGAGCTGCTATTTGAGCCCGTGGGATAAGAAGCATCAGAAAAGTGCTAAAATGTGTCTGTAAATGTCTTGGTTGACGTTCAAGTATCGAACAAAACGTGAATGGACCAGATAATGGGTCACTAAAGTGCGGAAATATCACTTTATAAACGATGTTTTTGGGACATTACACTAAACATTTTTGTTCATTTTATTTTTAATCAGTTCTTTGCGCTGTTATTTTTATTATTATTAGTTGGTTTTTTTTAACTTCAGACAATAGACTCGATATTCTAATTTGGCATTTCTCCATAACTATATTTTTTAATACATATATTTCTGCCACCTCTAACTGCAACACAATTAAAAACATCACTCAGTTAGTTTTGGCTGGACATTCTTTTTTATTGTTCCACCAAAATGAATAAGTTCTACACTTTAGAAAAGGAATCACAGAACAATGAGATTTGCACATTGTTACATCCCCACTGTCTGTTAGGACTGCTCCATTACGGAAAAAATCCTAATCACGCTCATAATTGACATCACAATTACTTTTATATTGTCAAAATTATTCTGTAGAGAAAGTATAAACCAAATATATTTTATTAGTATTTGTATTATTAGTATTCATTGTATTTACGATTAAAACATTTTTGTAATTGAATATCGAATCGAAATCACCTTAATATATACAATTAATTGCACAGCCCTCGTATCTGTGGCATCTCTTTCTTTATGTATGAATTTAAATAGCCTAATCTCTTTGTCTTTGTTAAATCAAGTTAAGTTGATAAATAAGAGCCTTTGTTCTACAACACTAATACTACAGCTATGCAATTATAATAATCATTTAGTTGTCCATTTCAAGATTTGGATCTTATTAGAATGAATGAACATCTGGACTGACATAATGGCACTGTCCTGACATTTCCTAAACCAATTGAACAAAGACAGAGATTTGTATTCCACATGCTTCTGAACTGAATGCATTAGTATGGATGGAGCCTCCAAATCTCTGATGCACTATCCCTGTCCATTACTACTAACATGGTTGCCGTGGAGACACATTTATTTGGAAGGGGGGGGCTAGCTCTTTGTCTGCCCGCGCCGAGATTCCTGAAAATGCGTATAGTACAATTGTGAATTTAAAAAAAGAATCCAGTGTCTTTCAAGTTTGTGGAGATATTTTGTTAATCTGGATAATCTGGAAGACTCTGAAACAATTCTGAAAAAACATGTTTGAACTGGTTTTATTCTAAATTTCAGTTGATCATTTCCCACATTTTTATTGTGTTTTTTCCAGTTTAAAAATGCAAAAAAAAAAAAAAAAAAATTTAACCTTTTAAATATTCAATGCATGGATCTAAAATCAGAGTGTAAATCTGCAACAAATTTAGCATAATAGGCATTAGCAAATCTATGCATGGAACATTTAAACAAACAAATACTCATTCAGTGTCTTAATTTAAGAATAAAAAACATTCTAACAAGGTTAAAATTCAGATTTAGAAATTTACCAGCATTTGAATCCAGATGAACAAAATATGTTCCATGTAAACTAGCAGGTTTGTATAAAATGGAGACAGTATATCTTAGTTTGTAGAGGACATTATATGTATTATGGACATAATATTTCTTGAATAATTGCAATTCCTATTCGATTGTGATTAATATTATGGCCATGTGGCTACTCTCACATCTCAAGAGCTTTATTTATACCAAACCACTGTTACAGAAAGGGTTTCCATAGCGACAGCCGTGAGGACCACTGACACAATGACAGACAGGGTGGCCATGGCAACCCCCGAGATCAGCGGCGGGTGATATGATAATTCGTGGACAAGGCGTGTGGTAGACTACATCTGGGGCACATCAATGCGAGGTGCGAGGTGCTGGTAATCTGAGGTCTTTGTGTGGCTGTGATGCGGCACGGTGGACAAAGGCGCCGGTAACCAAGGGTGACCGCGGCAACAAAAGCACAAGTATTAACACTAGCATACATGCACTTACATTGGGGAAAGAGAATCATCTTTAAAATAGTTCTGATTACAATTATTATACAGTTATTTGTTAGAGAAATGCACTATGTACAAACAGTATCTAAACAATTCCACTTTTTATTGCCAGAGGGCATATGGTTTTGTGCACTGTTGTACATGCCATTGCTCTAATGTCCTTAGAAGGGTGTGTCTAGACCCCTCCCTGTGGATGTATGAGGGTATCCAACCAAGTGTGGCCCTTCTGAGGTCATTGCCTCCTGTGAACTACGGCAGAAGCCAAGAGCCACTAACATGTTCTGTGCCTGGTGTGGTGGGAGAGCATCAGCCTGAGTGAAAGAAACGCTCTCATTGCTGCTACAACACGCTGAGGTGCAGGGAGGTGCAGCAGGCACACAGATCTGAGGTGATGAACGCCATGAGCTCACAGACTTTCTAACAAATGCAGATATTCCGGAGACACTTCTATACAAAATGCGTCCCTTATAAAAAAAAAAAAAAGGTGTCTTATTTTGCACGTTTTATTGTCAAGTGGCTTGGAGACAACACATGGCCCGGGATCATGGTAGACACGCCCACTCACCGGAGCACACACTCAAAGGTTTGGAACAAAGGGATCCCATTTACAGGCTTGTGCTTTAGCACAAAATCTAGAGGCAAAAATACTATTCGGGTTTAAAACATAATATATGCATTTATGAGCGCAATTATTATTATACTATATATACTTGTGTATTTAATAAAAACTACCAAAAATTTTAATTTCAATTCCCCTAAAATACATGTATTTGTTTTAGACAATTGTATATATCTAAGAATTTCCTCAATACTCCCCAGTGCCCTTTGAAGTAATATTGTGTTTGGAGAGGTAAGTATGGGAGAAGTGTCTTGCCCAAGGAAAAAAACAAACTGCTTTGCAATGGCTTAAGCCAATCTTCCATTGTCTGTTGTGTTTGATGTCATACCTTGTGCAAACGAGCTACTATGCTACAAACATTAATTAATGCAGTCCAAATTTAAAGGTGTACTCTGTAAGTTTTCTGGTGAAGGCGTGGCCTGCTTGATTCCATGAAAAAAGGTGATACATTGGAATGGTGTTAAACTGATCTATCTCCAAGGAGACAAGCAAATCCACTCACAGTACATGCTTGTTTTTCAAGGTATATTTGTAGCCAAAAACACTAATGTGAGATAGATAAGTTTAATGCCATGCTGTGGAACATTGCAAGCAATGGAATAACATCGTCATGGAGAAAAAGGTAAGCTACCTTCACCAGAAAATGTGTCTAGGGCACCTTTAAGCAAAGATTAACTTTATAGACATTCCTTTTTACTGAGTGGACCTGCTATGTTACTTCTATTAATGCAATTTGGAGTCACAAAGAAGAGCACAATGGTCTGAGTCTTCCCATTTATCTACAGAGACCTAAAACACGAGTGAACACTAAAACAGCTAAGCTAAATCGCATTATCGTCGGTATGCAAAGGCTGGGGCTGCAGTGAGTTGCTAACTCACTTTTATAGTGTATCAGCATTGTCTATTTGTGATAAAACAACACTATATTTTCTGTACCTGTCTTGTTAGGATAGATATCTGCTAACTCTGTAGTTTAGACCTCTACAAACCTGTTCTGAAGTGCCTGTAATCATTAATTACTTAGACGTTCATATTTCTGCTTTCTCTCAAATGTTTTGCTCCTGGACAAGTTTAAAATGTGAACCTTGAACTGAATCCTGCTATGAACACATGAATCACAAATCAAAAATCAGCCCTAAAAACGATTTTTAAAGAAATAAAACTCAAATTTGTCTCGTACTATCCTAAAATGTTTGCACTGCCAGCAACATAAAGCTACTTTTAGGCTCCGGCGCGTGTAACACATGAGTTGCTGCTAATTTACAGGACCCCAATCAATAATAAATTCTTCGTAGGCAGTGCATTGATTTTATCCACAGCCCCATTCTTTAAGCAGCCCAAAAGTGATACAGTAGCACGTCATACACTCCTCCAACTAACTGTGCGGCGAAGGAATCCAGGCACCGACCCACCATCAACAAATCACCCCCTTCCAAGGTCTGCTTTAATTCAATCCAGTGCAATCTAATTTTATTGGTATGTACCTCGGCTTCTCGCAATGTCATTCGTCACAAGTGGCCAGTAAACGCCGCAGCCTTGACCTCTCTCCCAGCAGCAATATTCAAACAGGCCTTCACTCAAGATTACAGACTGTTCCATGGAAGGAAGGATTCAGAAAGGGCTGTATAAGATATTGACAATGGAGCGGCCAATATATGGGGAACATGCAAAGTTTGTGTGTGAAGAGCCAGAAATTCCGATAATGTTTTTTCTTCCATCAGAAAACATTTTTTGGGCTTTTAACCATGTGGTTCCCTCATCAAAAACATACCTAGAATGTAATTAGCTTCATTCACACTTGTTTCATTAATCCTGTTTACAAAAACGCCCCGAGAGAGACCCGTAGTTTTGAAGTTCATTAATCATCACCTCATTTCTAGCATTTCTGCCTCAAATCAAATTCATTCCAATTGTGCACTTACATTAGCATGTGAGGGGAAGCAAGTTAGCTTTTGTTTATTTCCCCCATATTATTGCAAAAAAATCTAGTTAAATATAGGAACGTTAATTCACTCGCTTTCCACACATCTACAAAGAGATATTTAAGGCCTACTTCGTCCAAACGTTTTTTAAAATAAGAAAGACGCACTTCTCTCTCTGTCCCTCAGCAGAGTTGTGGGGAGAGGGAGAATAACAAGAACAAGTGTAAAAGACATATTGGATAATGAGTATATATAATAATCTGTTGTGATACATGTAGGATTTACATGGCAGAATGGGTCAGTCTCTTACAGTCTGTTAATAAATTTAACCAACTAAAAGCAAAAAAGGTTAAAAAAAAATTACTTATCTTTCTCATTTCTATCCATTACAGTAAAGTATTAAAGTAAATTCAAAACATAAAAAAGTAAACAAATAAAAATAATGTGACCAAAATTGTGAATTGATCAGATTAATGTAAATGATTTCAAAATATCGTCTCGTCTTGTCCCACCACTATTCAGTATCATTTATTCTACCTGGTACAAAAAACACACAGGTATATGACCACATCGTAACAGAAAGAAAGCATAAGTATTTTGTGTTAAAAATGAAAGTATGTAGTCTATAAAATAGTATTTTGTGGTAGCCAAATATAAATATATATCGACATAAAATATCAAGCTTTTTCCTTAGTACCAAAATCGAGTTTTTAGTATCAAGACAATAAAACTGCACACAAATCTAAACTGAAGTCCACAAAAATGTGTTTAGAGTTGGTATTTTAAAGTGATTTTGACTCATGGACAATTCAATTTCATTGAAGTGAGGTTACTGTGAGTAGTATTACCAAAGAATGAAAACATAATTAAAGGAGCTCTCCTGGATCTGGATGAACTGATCCTCTTCTGCCTGGAGGAACTACTTCTAGTCTACTCTATATGAACTGCTAGTTGTCTGCCTGGGGGACCTCTCTGGGCTGGATGGACTGTCTAGAGGAGCCATCTGTCTAGAGGAGCTCTCCCACATTAGATGATCCACCTTCCTTCCTCTTGAGTGGTTCAGTCCAGGTGGATGTGTCAGTCCTGGTCCATCTGCAGTCTGTCCGTCCGTGGGAGGAGGATCTCTCCTTCATGTGGTTCTCCCCGAGGTTTCTACTTTTTCCCACAGGGTTTTTTGTAGTTTTTCCTTGAGAGAAGGAGGGTCCAGGACAGGGGGCGCTCTGGGACATTTATGCACAGCTAAATTATACTTAACATTGTTTAATTGAACTGCTTTCTACCTGTGGCCCATCGAGGCAACTGCTGTGATTTTGGGCACTACAAAAATGTGTTGAATTGAATTGAATTGAAGATAGTAAACACAGTCTTTTGATATTTTGACATATTTTTTTACCACATCCACCAATGACAAATTTTTACAATACTTGTATTCATTTATCTACCATTTGCTAAGTCCAATGAGGGATTGGACACTTCACAGCACTGACCTCGACCACCAAACCAACAACTAAAGGATGAATGAGAATGCCAATAGATTAGATCCATGGTTGTGCTCCACTGATGTTCAAGGTGTTTAGAAGACTCATGTAGAATCCATGCCTGTACCTTGCTTGCATGTATCCATTGGTTTTATGGCCTATTATCTGCAAATAGCTCGGACATGCGTAAGAAATCCGTCACCCGCCATGGATAAAGAGGATGAGAGTCGTTAAGCTATTGAGTGAACAAAAGAGTTCATCAGTGGTAAATAACATCAACTAGGAGCACTGAAGCAGCAGGGCACTAAACCTCAAACACAGTGTCCAGAAATGCATTGTCATAGTATCAAAAAAAGGGATTCATATTATTCAAATATGTAGTGTTGTGGGTCAACTCAAGGATCAAGGTTCAAGGGTTTTATAGTCATTCTCAAAGAAAGCAACAAAATTTAGTTTAGAGCATTAAGCACAGCATAGTTTTGATGTAAAGTAAAACAAAAAAGTACTCTAAAACATTTTTTCTTGGCACAAGACTAAGCAACATAGAAAACTGAAACAATAAAAAATGATAGAATTGTAGGTTGGCACTGTCTCTTTCCAACGATGGTGATAACTTACTAAAATCACTCACTAAAATGCTGACCTATAGGCTATATATAGCAACATCCACAGAGGTATACTTGATGCTTGCAGCATGCTGTAATATTATACAGTCATTTTATGAAGGAATGTTTCTCTAATTGAAGAAAAAAATACAATTAATTTTAAGAAGAGCTCCTTTGTTACAATTTTTTCAAAAACTACAAGAGCAAACAAGCTCGCAAGAGTTATATTGTGCCAAATACAGGCATGGACATGGACAAAAATACAGTGATCCAAAGGTCAACGATGTCTTTTAAGGCTCAATTCTGAAATAGACCTTTCCCATTGAATCAATGGAGTGTAGCAGACTGTATATAAAAAACATTTTTGTTTTCATCTGACACTGAGTAAGACTATCACGATGTTGATCACCAATAAGTTCTGTGTTAAAATGCACTGAAACTCCTGTACAATCATTTATTTCACGTTGCTGTGGAGAGGCTCTAATTATTTTGCTCAACCCCAGCTTGAAATGATCTAAAGCAGACAAACTCATAAACACTGTATTTTCAGAGAGACTGGATCACTTAGAAGTAACTATGTGTTCAAACTTACACACCACATCAAAATTGTGACTAAATCTGTGGCTAAACAAGGAACATAAGCAAGTCTACATTAGGACTAAACTGGGCTCAAACTGGCAAAGTGTGAACATAGTAAACCCCTAATTAGAAATCTATTATTTCTCATTCAAATTAATAATATAATGTAAATGTAATATAATACAGTATAATATAATATGCATATTTCACCCTTTTCATGAATATCCTCTTTATAAAAGTCACTACTGTGTACTCTAGGTCATCCCTCTCTATTCGTTCTTTGGTAAATGCGTCATTCATTTGTCACTGGACATCAGAACGGCCTAAAAAGCTGTTTACAGTCAGCCACGTACAGTCGTCCAGTAATTAATTTCTGTCCCATTGAAAGCCGTTTATCACCTGCCGGTCCGTCAAAGCGAGCAGCAAAGGAATGTCCCCATGCACCAGTAAACTTCAATGGACATTACAGGATCGTGGGTGGATCTTGGCACGCGCGTACGCTAGCCAGTTCCACCAAAAATGAAGCATCTGCACATTGTTTTAATGACCGGACTTCAAAAGCGTCGCCGGTCCATCGCAGAGGAGTAGAGAAAAAATGTCTCATTATCCAGGCAACGGTTTAGCCCCTGAGGCTGGCTTTATTGTACAGAATAGATGGCGTTAGCGTGGACGGTTGACCTCAATGTAGTTAAGGGTATGGAAGCTAGCAAGCTACCCAGCGTTTTCAGAGTAGGAGCAGATTTTTGGCGTTTCAGTAGCATAGTTGTAAATGACATAACCCAACAATAATGAGCTTGTTTAAAATGTAAAACCTTCTATAATCTCAGTAATTATACGGAAACTATACTAGGGCCAAACTAGGGCTGTGTGGTTTTGGCAAGAGAATTGATTTGAGACTGTGATTATATTAGATTTGCAATAGGATTCTATTCAGAGTCTGGAGCATTTACATTTGACAGAACATTTAAATGATTCTTGTTCTTTTCAGATTTTAAACCTAGATCTACGGTAAATAAATGCATCTTTTGCTATTTTTTTTTATTTTGAACCAACTCAAATTGCTATTTCCATTTTATTGCCTTTAAATTTTTTGATGATAAGGGAAATAAGCAAAGAGCAAATAATAACATTGCTTTTTAGATATATAGTTAGAACCATATTTCTATACAACTAGGAGGATAAAACTAAAAGCAGGACTAACTCAGTACTAACCCTGTTACAATCTTGAGCTAAACTAGGCATTCTCCAAAACAGAAGCTTGAAAAATCATCCAATCAGGACCCGGAGTATGAGACAGAATCTAGATACAAACTAGAAATAAACCAGGCTGTAAAATGTAACATTCCCAAAAACAGGAACACATCTAATCTTGTATCACAGCTTGGGAACCGTTGCCACACATCCGCGAAAGAAGTTTCAACGTCTGAGATCAGTAAAGTAAAAGGAGCAAAATGAAACAGCAGTGACATCATCAGCCACATTCCTGGGGGAGGGGGGCGCGGAAAAATGTCCCAAAAAGTTTTGAACATCAACATCAGTCTCCCCCTCCTCCCCTCTCCTGCGCTCGTTCGGTTTGACTGGCGCACATTCTTTTTGCTTTTATGTGTGCGACAGTATAACTTCTCATCTTTTAATTCATGTGTTTCTGCTTCCAACAGACCCCGTCCCATCAGCCCCTCTCCATACCACTAACTGAACCCCCCCTTTAGCCCTCTGACTCTCCTCTTGAGTTTCGCTCTCCACCGACCAAAGGAATGCAAGCAGCACATCTGGAACTTATTAGAAAAAGGAGAGAGGGAGAAATCAAAAGGAGGGGGGTTGGATGGAAAGAGTAGGGGGGAAAGGGGAGGAGGGAGGGGGAAGAAAGGGGGTAGGGGCGAGAAGAAGTAAGGGACAGAGAACGGAATGGAGGGGAAGAGAATAGTGATGAACAATGCAAAGGAAGTCGTTGGCGAAAAATGAACCCTTGAGCGAAGATACCGGACAGAATAAGGAATAGGGAGCAAGAGGGTAAGAGGAAGGGCTAGAAGTGTCAAAGTCATCAAGAGAAAGAGAAAGTTGGGGAAGGCACGTGTGATAATACAGATTCAGCTACGAATCAGAATGCTATTACAAGCCTGAACTTTGTAATAGTTCTCTAAACAGACTCAGACTTAAGAGATGAACTCAGTATAAAGTTGGGTTACATGATTTTCAAACGGTGAAAGGATGAAGTGGGTATTTAACAAATCCCTTCACACGCATTCATTTTTGGGCAGCGCGTGGCTTTGGAACAGCTTTTTTCAGATATCGAAGTGTAACTAGGGCAGATCGCAAAAGAGCAGTCAATCCTAGCACTGTTTCTAGCTCTTACCTCCGGGTTTACAGTAGATACAATACTTTGCTGTTAGATGCAGACAGTGCACCGCGGCCTCATTATGTCTAAAAGTGTGGATTTTACAGAATATAAAAAATCTACTAATTTACAATAGCCACGTACCCAACTTTAACCACCCAATCCATTTTAACGTTATGGCAGAGTATGATTGTTGGAGCTGTTGAAAAATACAATTACAGTCATGGCAACAAAGATGGTAGTTCATTTGCTTACAATGCTGAAAATCCTGTTGTGCAGTGTTACCTCATTGGGGTTTCTTATAATTAGACAGAGAGAGCCTCTTTTACAAAAAGCGACTGAATTCTACTGGTATGGTATTTAGCTGTTTAGTACCATGAGTGTTATGACTCAGATGAAAGCACACTTAGTCAGAGAAATGACTTCCTATCTTCCCATCTGAGAACCACATGGACGCAGCATTAGATAAAACAAGAAATTCCAAGATGTCATGGAAAGTGGTGTAAAAAAGACGTACCCAAGTAGATGGGATAGGAAGTTGTAAAAGATGGAAAGAGGCTGAGGCTACGTATGAACAATTTTAAAGTCTTGACTAATTTCTTTCTTGACTGTCAAACTTAACAACAAAAGCATCTTCCAACAAAAGATACTTCATTAACTTTGAAAAATTGCAGATTTAAGTCAGTCAGTCGGTTAGTGAACTCTTGGTGACTTTTCCTTGAACAGACAATAGCTTTGTCTTGTTTGCCACGGGTGACAATGAGGTCTACATTCACTTTATAACACTATGTACGAGTGATCGAAGGCTGAGGGACGGAAAAGTGGTCCAAAACACTTCAAAGGTCAACAAAACTCATTTGTAGAGTGTAAACAGGTTTTTTGTTGTTGCTTTTTCTGTAGTTCCTAGCAAGAAAAAGGACCTTTTTTCTTGCCATTAGCGTGCAGTTTGAAGTCCAAATTGAGTGATCAAATATCACAATATATTGCTTTGTTGTAACTGTACTCTGAGAACCACAAAGAGACAAAGTAACTGTACCAGAATAAGTTACACAAAATAAATTACTATTGTAAAGATGTATTTAGTTATTCCCGTACACGCCGGGGGATGTGACATTTGATTTAGTCGTGTTGATTTATAACTGGGCCAGGGACAGTATTTAAAACTGCCTGGTCTAAGCTGCGCATTGCAAACCTATTGAAGTAAGTAAATCTGCCACACTCATTAATGCAACGATTTGGCGCGGCCCGCTCTCAATCCCGGGTTCTAAATGTAGCCTTTGAACCGGATTTGGGCCATATTCTGTCTGAATGAGCGGCCCCACTGTCCCCGCTGAGAGCGCAGTCAGCCCTGAGTAATGGTCCCTTTTTCCTCTGCTGCTGGCCCCTCGTCCACTCCTCCTCCTCCTTCCATCCCTCTCTCCTTGATTCTTTGGCTTCTTTTCTTTCCTCCACGCACACTTCTCCGCTGCCACAATACCCCTCCTTTCTTTTACCTAAAACAAACAAGAAAAAGTCTAATCGCTCTTGATCACCCACCCACCTGCCCGCAAGAGACTCTTTCACCCTCCTGACTGCTGGAACTTTTTTTTTTTGGTGTGGAGTGTGCGTTTCCCAACCCCCTAACCCTTTAAATTGGTCTTCGCTGCAGAATGTGGCTGTGCAGTTTTTTTTAGGGGAAAACAAGGCCAATAGATGCAGTCAGATGTGATGAAGTGTTCCTTTCTTGCTCGCGGGACTGTGCATAAAAAAAGAGTTTTAAGGGGCTGTGTTTTTCAGCAGTCTTTTGCTTTTTTTAAACTTGGTCTGTCAGAAGCAATCAACGCGGGAGGGGTGAAAGTAAATGCTGGTGTGATGGTGACTAAATAATTATCTATGAAGATTTCAGAAGTTTGCAAATGAAACATGGAATGAAATAATTAATTCATGATCCACAAACAGTCTAAAAGAATTACGGTCTTCTTCGCATTTCCGAAGAAAGAAATCTAAGAGGATTCCAGTCTTCTTGGCATTTCCGAAGCGAGCAAAAGGACATTTTTTTCGACGGTCAAATGCTGGAACGGTCCGCCATGCTAATCTACAACCACCGCTTCAAAACGCATTACATGACGAACGGAATGCCCTTAAACAAACATGAAGCAATCAGCAAGTCACACAAATAACTGCTGGGTCCCAAATGCCAAGAATTTAAATGGAGCCCGATTGAGGGGCTGTACAACGAGCAGGGATATACATAAAGACATTGTAATATTAGCATGTGCAGGCTTGGCTCCCATATTGACATACTTGGCTGATTTCTAGCGCTAATGTAGCTCATGTCAATTAGCGGCGCTTCTCGGTAAATAGGATTCATTCATTTTGCGTTAAACCATGACCCAGTGTTGACGACAGGCAGCTTAGAAGTGAACACTGTCTTGCTACGTACGTATGTCATTTCAAAGCAAATATTGTCACAAATATCTTATCAGTCAATTTTCAAATTAGTTTGGAAGAATAACCACTTATCCAAATTGTGTGTGGGTGGGTGGTTTCATGGGGTTAGTGGTTTGCAGTACACCTCATCAAAAGGCCGGTAATCCCTGAACCAAGCAAAATGATTTTAAAATGTTGCTATAAATAGTCAGAAAAGTCTGACGGTTATACGCTTAACTGCTACTGCTAGCACTTTCATTATTGGCAGTTGTATGATTTTATTTTAACTCCATCAGTTTTGAGTGGCAAAAGGAGTGCACACATAACCCTGAACAGAAGGCAGTTCATAGTTGGTTTTTTTTCTGTGTCGTCGAGGCGGTGGGTCCACGGGAGGACGGCCCCACGTCGCTCGTTCGGGCTGTGCCAGGCCCGGCCACCAGGCGTCGAGCGCCCACCCCAGGCCTGGCTCCAGGGTGGGGCCCCGGTGACGCCATTCCGGGCGACGTAACTGGCCTCGTTGGATTACTCATCATAAGGGGCTTCTGAACCGCTCTTAGTCTGCCCCGTCACCCAGGACCTGTTTGCCATGGGTGACCCACCAGGGGCATGAAGCCCCGGACAACAGAGCTCCAGGATCATTCGGGTACTCAAACCCCTCCACCACGTTAAGGTGGCGGTTCAAGAATGTCTCTCTGGCCTGGGAACGCCTCGGGATCCCCCCGGAGGAGCTGGAGGAAGTGTCTGGGGTGAGGGAAGTCTGGGAGTCCCTGCTTAGACTGCTGCCCCCGTGACCCGGCCCAGGATAAGCGGAAGAAGACGACAACGACAATTTTATATACCCGGTGGTTTCCAAAGTACCACCGGTACAAAACAGTATTTTTTGGTGAAATACTGTATATATAATAAGACAATAAACTATTCAAATAATCAATATTAAACCTGATTTAACATCACTTTGGGGGTCCCGAGTCGGTTGCGTGGCTATTTTGGGGGTTCCGACCAGGTAGTTTGGGAAGCCCTGATATATACAATGAATTGCACTACTTAAACTCAGTGGGGTGAATTATTAGGAGTGCAAACAGTTTAAAATGAACTAGTTCAGTTTGTCAAGTTTTAAGATGTGGCACTTTTAAGTGCATCTAAGCATAATTTCAGGTTAGCTTTGAATTAGGGCTTGGCAATAAATAAATTAAAATATTCTCAAAAATATTTTTTGTAATATGATGATGATAATTTTTATTTATAGAGCGCTGTTTCACCTAACAGGCACTCAAAGCGCTTTACAAACCGTTGAAACTACAGTTACAACATTACATATACAATTACATTTATAGACAATAAACAGACACAACATACAGTTGTAACTACAGTAGCGTCACAACAAACACTCAATAAACAGTACATAGCAGGTAGATGTATTCTGTAAGTAATCCATACAAAAGATGCAAGCAGCTGTTTTAGAAACAAAAAGGAGGAAACAATATGGTAATATGGTTATAGCTCTATGCTTAAACACTTTTCCACACTCTGCTCAGCCTCCATCGTGCTCTGACTGAGTGACAGGTGGAATTAACCATTCACAATGAAATATGAATTCTGATCATCAGCCAACCAAAGCATCATTCAGTTGATGGCCTTAGTTGGCTCTTATATATAAATAACTACATGATGATATCACAGTAATACTGTCACAAGTACAATATTTTAAATTCTCACATTGCTTTTAAGACTTTGAATATTGCCTTAATAGTCAGTAATTTGTCAGACTTTCACTAGTCAATATCTTCTGAGAAACCTCTGTTGACTCTTAATCCACTTTTGGCTTCAAATAATCTTAGTTTGCCAATCTTGACAACAACCACAAGACAGTTCCACTAATCCACATGCAGTTATCTTCTCCAAACCCGTAGTGTATTTTTAATTGTTCTTATCTGCTTCTGTACTCTTTCTAACCAAACGTTAAGCTTAACATTTCTTCAGATACACCCACGTAATGAGATCAAGGTCTTGCTCGTCAGATTAGCTCCCACTAACCATTTTTTCACTGCTCTCACAAACTCAAAGCTGGATTTTTTGTTCTCCCCTCGAAACAGCAAAACTATACTACTAGAATAATAACTTTGAGATGTATTTAGATGGAAATGTCACGTTTATTATGGTCGAGAAACACATCGGAAGAGCATAAATCAGCGAGTGTTTTAGCACCACAAGGAATGCTTTATGGGGCTTTCTTAATTCTTCATTTTTATTTGAACTATTACGGCCCACTTTGAGTCATTAACATTGCATACAGTCTCGCAATTGCTCCCCAGACCAAGCAGCCAAGGGAAGGGGAAAATTTCTTGTGGGTCAAAGGAATCAGAATATTTTCTCTTTCACGACTTGAAGGCAGCAAACCGTCAGAGGGAATGATGAGGAAAAACATACAAAACGTGACTCTGACAAGAAGATTTGCAATTTGTTTCTGTTCAAAGTGCATACTGTCGGAGATGTTTTTATGTTTTATGTGAACGCACTTCCGGTTTGACGAGAGCCTCGTTCATGGCAAACAAGAGAATAGTCTTGCCGCTAAGACATTATATTAAGTATTTGTGTATTTGTGATTTGAGTAAAATGTTTAATGAATACAAGCAACAACAAGCCAGCAATGCACCAATTTCCTGGATGGCCTGAAAACGACTTTTTAGTCCGTGTAGAACTTATTTTCTGTTCAGCTCGTTTGCCCATGTAATACAACGGAAAAAAGATGGCGGCGCTCACGGCAAATACCCATCTCTCCCCCTTTCACGCTACAATTGTCCTGTCAAATAAAGCCTTCTCATCAAAAAATAAAATAGAAAAATAGATCATTTCACTAAAAAAGAAAGGGGGCCATGCATCAAGAAAGCAGAAGTTGTGGGTTTTGATCCTTACCAACTGCGACCCATGTCGTCGATGCCACTTAAAAGTGGCAGAAACTTGCCACAATTTACATCAAGCTACCTCACCCACAGCCGCTCTGCGCACAGACAAGCCCTAAGCGCATTCAAGAGCACGGACTTTGTGTCGGATCCAAAAATATACACCTCGACAGTTAGAAATTAGGGTGATGTTAATGTCTGCAAGTGGGCTGATAAAGTTTATTAGCATAGCCAAGCAATGAAGTTTAATGTGTAAACTAGCATCAGCCTGCTGCTGAAACGAAGAGCTCACTGGTTCCTGCTGATGTCACTAATCCATTTCTGGCGACCAAAAACAAGGTGATTTTGGTTGCGCTGGTGCTAGAAGCGTGTGTCCCGTCACTTTGGCCCCATGAGCCTCAGCAGATCAGACCCCTCTGTCCTGTGCGGCCCCATCCTCACGGTGTGCGTGATCAACTCAAAGCAGCGAGTTTGAACTGAATGATTATGCAATGCTATTTATTATTAATAGTAGTATAGCCAAGGGAGTGATTAGCTGTGTTAAACCGTGCATAATATGAATCAGAGTTTTTTCTTTCTTCACAGAGACGTAGGGCGTTTTGGGTTAGTTTTGGAAAGCAGTATTAATTTAGCTCCGTGATTTCAAAAAAGGGTTTGTCTCAAAGCTTGTCCATATAACTAAGATGATGTCATGCAAATAGCTTGCTATGAAACTCATTGTCGACAGTCCACGAACATTTTAGGAAAGTTAAACGTTTTGCGGAAAGAAATCTAAAAAAAATGTATTTTTAAATGTTTTCAGAAATAGCTCACATATACATTCAGCGTCATACTCAGTCAATTTTGGTATAGGCTTAAAACTTAAAAATGTATAATGCAACAATCATAATAAGAACTTAATTAGCCATGGTTAAATTATAATTTTCCAACATCAAGTGAGATTTTTAATCACTGAGAATCTGAAATGAGAGGTTATTGAGCGTGTCATGTGTCAAGATGAAAAAGTCTGATTTCCTGACTACTGCCACAAATCAACTCCTTTGGGGAAAATAAATCTACATCTTCAATCCATAAGTAATAACCACATTTGACTCCTCTGTGGTTCTAGTGAGCGCCGTAGATCTAGTGCCCAGAAAACACAACAAAAGCATGCTCTGTGCACAAGATTTGAAGCCCTCCCCTGTTTTACCGCTTTAAAGAATGTAAATGAATGGTGCACTTTACATAATATTGCATCAGTGTGTATGAGCAAAAACCAAACCAAAAAATCCAATTAAATAGACGACTGCTTTAATGGGCCATTGACTATGTTTAAGTCAGCGTTTGCATTCTAGTCACCATACATTCCATTTGTAGCATTAACAACATTCACTGGCACATGCCTACACACTGAACATTTGAGGCACTATGAGTCCACTGGACATCACCACGCAGTAATTGAAGCCGAAATTCAACAAAGCCCAATTTTTTTCTACATTTTCCAATTTAAATGTCACAGTTTCTGCTTGTGCTTGCTGGAATACCAACCACAAAAGACAAACAGTTTGGTTTAATTCCGTTTTTGTCTAAGGATTCCGTATTCAAAACTTAGGTCCTGAGTCGTTTACAGCAATTGTTACCAAATTGCGCTTTTTGGATGCGGACGTGATGTACCCCCAACAAAATACACTGTCCACAACTGATTTTGTGCTGATTTTGGTTACGCCAGTGCTACTCCAACGTGTTCATTTAGCTCCTCCACTAATACCCATCCAGTCATTAAGCCTGCTAGGCAATTACATGTGTGCCAAATTGCAGAGCGTGTAATAATGTTTTCCTTGTCTAATGAAAAGATAAGAGTTTGCTTGTAAAAAAATATATATATATATGCCTCCTGTTCACTACCATTCAATGATTCCCAAAGCCAATCGCGAGAAAGCTGTTTACGACACCATTACATTAACATTCATAACTTGCTAATCCCATCCGCAGGAAAGCCTGGAGCAGCGTGGTATTCATTGAGTAATGTAACGGATTGAGACAATACACCGAGTCGGGGGGCTTAGTGCATGCAAATGGGCCGGGAGCGTGCATGGCTGATCACGGTCGTGTGCTACATGCGTATATCTGCACATGTGTGAGCGAGAGGCAGTCATGTGCACTTAGGGTTGGGAAGAAGAACCGAGGGGGCCAGAAGGATGGAGGGAGCGCGGGGAGTGTACTAGACTGGTCAGTGTCCAAAAAGGTTGCTGTAGTAATTGTCGCTCCTTGCCGTTTTCTTAAAAAGCAAAAACAGCATCCCTTGGCATCGGTGGCAGGGCATGTTAGACGCTCGCTGACGGACACAAAGCCCAGCAGACACGGTGACATCATCTTTTTCCTCCATACCTTCCAATTGAACACGCCCCCTACCTATGATGGAGTGGTCTGTTCAGGAAAGAAAGGAGCGAGTCCCAGCCGCCTCTCTAGGTACGACGGACAATGGAACAGAGAAAAGCAAAGATTTTCCTCAACGTCGCCGCTTTTCGAACAGGTAGAAAACATTTCAAAGCATCCCCTTACAGCAGCCTCCTGTCTCCTAGCAACTCGGTGGCGATAATAAGCCAATAGCCTACCTGCCTGGCACCCCACAGGTACAAGGGAAAAGGAGGGAGAAAGAAAGCGAGGGAGGGAGGTGACCAGATGTGTAAAGTGTAAAGCGAACTCATTGTGGACGGCGATAAAGATGGTGCTGGCCGGGAGGCGAGAAAAGCAGAAAGGAGGATGTCAGAAAGGTGCGTAAGGTGCTAGTAGTAGTAGTAGGCAGGGACGGTGGTGGGTTGGGGTGACATTCAGATCTGGTGGCGGCAGCAGCAGGGGTCGGTCTGTCATTCACGTCACGTCGTCTTCGCCTTCTCCACACAAACGTCTCGTCGTCTCGGTAATGCGTAAATGTTAAAAAGGTCACCGAGGCAGTTGACAGGTCACCTTTACCTCCGCGGTCCCCCTGCTGCTGCCTCCCAATCTGGCAACACACACACACACACACACACACACACACACACACACACACACACACACACCTGTACGTGCACTCAAAGGGAAAAGCATCCACTCACCCAGCTCTGCAACGTTAGTACAATGGTAAAAAAATAAAAATAAAAATAAAATAATATATATATTGGATGGATGGAGTGTGAATTTTCGCTTTACCTGTTTGGAAACTTAGCAGAGTCAGGAGCAGCAGCCTCAGCATGGTTCAGCCGACCCAAAAGTCCGTTATTGGCTCAAATCTCCGCGTGGACAGCATCAAATCTGCGCGGTTTTAAGACGGCGATAAAGACGAGGTTGTGGTGGCGGATAGTCCCAGCAGCGTGCGTCACCGTGTGCGCCCGAGCGTCGGTTCATTCGGAGCAGGCTTTTGGGGGAGCGTTTCACGGGCTCGGGCAGCGCTCTCCTCCCGCTCTTCGCCGCGCCTCCTCGGTGACTGTCCGCTCCGCTCCGTCGCTCTCTCCTCTCGCTGCGACCTGCTCCGGCGGAGAGCAAGTTACTCGTTCTGTGGCACGGACACTTCCGGTTACGTTTACACAATAAAATAAAACACTAAGCACTTGACGGGACGTTTGCACATTTCATGGCCAGTAAAAACCTGATGAGTAGAATAAACAGATAACCCAATACACGTCACCTGCATCTATCTATGGAAAGATAAAACCACACTTTGGAACATCCTTCTGCAGACAGATACTTCTTATGCCATACTGTGGCATAAGGGATATTTTCATGGAAACAAGCAGGAAAAGGATCCTCCTCTAGATGAGTACGAGGGAGGTTTGTGGAGAGGCCTGCCCACTCTCAGTACAATAAAACGAAAAGAAAAAAAAAGGCTTTTGTTTTTATAAATGTATTTATTTACTTAACCTGGTGGGGTTTTAAGCTCACAGATTTTATTTCATTTATAAACATTAGAACACATGGAATATGGATTGTATAATTCATTTTTTACAAAACTGTTAGGCTCATTATAATAGACCTACCCATGCATCCCACAGTTAAGCTTGAATAATGAATATGTTAGACCTGTTTCATTAGTTCTGCAGAGTGTGAGCTCTCCTTTGTCTGATGGCTGACTATAATCACTGCTACATCCAAACTGAATGGCCTAAGTCATGGCTCCTTTTTACAGTCAAGGCCTGGCTGTGATGATGTTGGACATTAAAGGGTTTTCTTCTTTAATCCTGCTTTTACCTGGAACAAATTCAGAACAAATTCTTATGTAGGCTACAATGTACCTACTACAAAGTGGTCTATTAGAATATTACAGCTAATCTTTCCAAACCACCATGAAAAAAAAAGGCTAAGAATATTACGAGACCAATCCTGTGCCAAACCCTCCTAAACTTCACATTATGATGCTTGTTATAAACTGTGTAAATTGTCTCGTTTCCGGTGCGCTCTGGTTTGAATCTCTCCAACTTGACACGCGTTTCTTTCCAGCGGAGCATTCCTCTCTCTGTGTGACGTCAGCGTGTCCAGACCCGCCCCCATTCTCCTCTGCCCCGCTCAGGCCCACAAACCCGACACAAATACACCCTGAACGCACCAGGACCACCGGCCCAGGACCGGGACCACCGGCCCAGTACCACCGGCCCAGTACCAGGACCACCAGCCCAGTACCAGGACCACCAGCCCAGGACCACCAGCCCAGTACCAGGACCACCAGCCCAGTACCACCGGCCCAGGACCACCAGCCCAGTACCAGGACCACCAGCCCAGGACCACCAGCCCAGTACCAGGACCACCAGCCCAGTACCACCGGCCCAGGACCACCACCCCAGTACCAGGACCACCAGCCCAGTACCAGGACCACCAGCCCAGGACCGGGACCACCGGCCCAGTACCGGGACCACCGGCCCAGTATCGGGACCACTGGCCCAGTAACACCGGCCCAGTATCGGGACCACTGGCCCAGGACCACCGGCCCAGTACCAGGACCACCAGCCCAGTACCAGGACCACCGGCCCAGGACCGGGACCACCGGCCCAGGACCAGTTCAAATGCAGTGTTTCCTAAACATTTTAGTTTGCCGATTTGAAACTTGCCCTGTAGTTCACTCACATAAATGTAACAAAGTTTTAAATCGTATAATGTGGAAATAATATGGAAATGAGGCATTTTATGTACAATGTTGTTTATAAAAATAATTAATTACACATATGTGGGACGTATAAATCTGAAAAATGGACAGAACCAGGTTAAATGTTCTTAGCTCATTTTGTACACGTATGAGTTATTTTCAAAAACAAAAACTTTGCAGAGGGGATTTTGGATATCTAAAACAAACAAAACCTCACAGAGATGTACTTTACTTTTCAGTCCAACTAAAAAACGTTGTGGAGGAACCTAATCTACACAAACAAATACCTGCTCTCAGATTCTACAAAAGTAAAAAGTGTTCAGTGTCCATGAACTTAAACAAAGTATATGGTCTACTCAAATTTTGTGAAGTAAAAGTTAAAAGTGTCCTCTGACAAATGTACACATCTGCTCTCAAATGTAAAAGTAAAACGTGTCTACTGTAAAATGTAGGCCCCTGAAGCACAGGTACCTAACATTTTAATTACAGTACTTTTACTTTGTTACATTCAATGATGGAAAATAACAAAGTAAAAAAGTAAAAGTACTGTAATTAAGTAAAATCTTTAAGTAACTCTGCTTCACTTAAGTAAATTCTACTGTGTATATTTTCTTACTTTTACTTCACTACACTTGAGAGCGAGTATCAGTACTTTTACTGCACTATATTTTTGAACTGAACTGAACAGTACCAGGTAGGTTTCATATATTTGAGGAGTTTTTGTTTTTTTTTTCAGCAGATGCATGTGCTGTGAGATCAAGTCTAAGCTTTGAACAAACAAAAATGTACACATAAAAAGTTTGATTGACAAAACATTAAGATCACCACATTTCACTCATTAATAGTTATGAAGAAATATGCAGAATACGTTTACATTTTACTCTTCAACTACAACTACTACTCTACTACCTAAACCTAACCCTAACCCTAACCCTTACAATTTACTCTTCAACTACCCTAACCTCTCTACTACCCCTAAGCCTAACCTAACCCTAACTCCCTAACCTGGCACTAACCTAACCTAACCCTGGCCTGGCCTGGCCTGAACTGGCCTGGCCTGGCCTGGCCTGGCCTGGCCTGGCGGCCAGCACTGGCCCTAAACCCTAATAACCTGGCCTAACCTGGCCTGGCCTGGCCTGGCCTGGCTGGCACAGGCCTGGCACCTAATTCCGCTGGCCTGGCACTGCCTGGCCTGGCCTAGGCCTAATTGGCTTAGCCTGGCCATGGCCTGGCCTGGCCTGGCCTGGCCTGGCCTAGCTAGCCTGGCCTGGGCCTAGCCTAGCCTAGCCATTTTAATTTTAATTGCTTAATTGCTTCAGCTTAATTTCTACTAACCTAACCTAGCCTGCTGTGAGATCCAAGTCTTGCTTTGAACATTAACAAAATGTACACATTTAAAATTTTGATTGACAAAACATTAAGATCACCACATTTCACTCATTAGTTTAATTTTTAATTTTAATTTTAATATGCAATTTTAATTTCTAATTTTAACTTTAATTTTTTAATTTCTAATTTTAATTTTAATTTTAATTTTAATTTTTAATTCTTAATTTTAGCCTAATTTTAGCTACATTTAATTGCTCTAATTTTTAATTTAATTTTAACCTTTTGGCCTAATTTCTAATTTTAATTTTAATTTTAACCTGGCCTTAATTTTTAACCTAATTTTTAATTTTGGCCTGGCAATTTCGCCTAATAGCCTGGCCTTAATTTTACACTGGCTGGCCTAGGCCTGGCCTAATTGCCTTAATTGGCCTCTTTAATTCTTTAACAACTGCTAGCCCCCTCCTTAATTTTAAGCTGGCCTGGCCTGGCCTTAATTTGGCCTGGCCTGGCCTGGCCTGGCTAATTTTGGCCTGGCTGGCCTGGGCCTGGCCTGGGGCTGGCCTGGCCTGACATGGCTGGCCTACACCTCCTGCTGCACAATTTTAATTTTAGCATTTTAGCACAGCTGGCCTGGCCTGGCCTGGCCTGGCCTGGCCTGGCACAGCCTGGCCTGGCTGGCCCAGCTGGCCTGGCCTGGCCTAATGGCTGGCCTGGCCTGGCTTGCTGGCCTGGCCTGGCTGACTGGCCTGGCCTGGCCTGGCCTGGCCTGGCCTGGCCTGGCCTGGCCTTGGCCTAATTTTATTTTAATTTTTGGCTGGACTGGCCTGGCCTGGCACAGCCTGGCCTGGCCTTAATTTTTTAATTTTTTTTAATTTTAATTTTTAATTCTCAATTTTTAATTGGCACATGGCCTGGCCTGGCCCAATTTCAATTGGCCTTTAATTTTTAATTTTAATTTTAGCACTAGCACAATTTTAATTTGGCCCAAGGCCTTGCTTGCTAATTTTAATTTTGGCCCCAGCACAATTTTGCCTATTTTTAATTTTATTTTAACCCCAACCCCTCCCTAACTAGCCTAACCCACAACCCCTAACCCCTAACCCCTAACCCCTAACCCTAACCCTAACCCTAACCCCAACCTAACCTAGCCTAGCAACCCTAACTGGCCTGGCCTGGCCTAACCTGGCCCTAACCTGGCCTCAACCCCTCTAACCCTAACCCTATTTTATTTTGACCTTAACCCTAACCCCTACCCCTAACCCTAACCCTAACCCTAACTCTAACCCCTACTCTTCAACTTCAACTACTACTCTACTACTTCAATACTTTTACTGAAGTATATCTTTATAAGTGCTCTTTTTACTTTTAGTATCAAAACGGAGTACTGGAACTCATGCAAATGAATGTAAACTAGACAGCTCTAATCAGATGTCAAAGTTAAGCGGTCATTTCATAACTGAACTATAAATATGACGTGTGGGATTGAACTATCGTGATCATTTGTGATGTGTAAATGCAAATGTCCCGGAGGTGATGGAACGTGGGCCCTCGTCTCTCTCCCCACAGCATCACGGCTCTGGAGCCACGGAGCGTGGCCTCTGCTGCTGAGGGTGGGCTTCCCTCTGGTGGACACACGTGGAACTACACTACTACATTATCACCGCGAAAATAACGTTGACGCTCGAATTACAAATGTCAGCCTTGTAACGCTTCTTTTTAATTGTTTGTGTTCTTTTTAATGTATGTATTTTAGAAAGATATGGTATTAAAAGTGGAACATAACATAACATGATCACAATTGAGAAACTGAGATTAACCTCAGAATTTCCTATTATTAAAGAAAAAAACATAACATATGAATTATATCAATGCCTGGTTTAAACATATTTATTTTGTATTGTATTTCACATTATTTGTATACTGTACTGTACTGTACTGCACTGTACTTGTATTCTTTTTTTTTTTTTTTTTGATGAAGGCAAAATCCTCCTTTCATTTTATCTACAGAGATGGTTTCAATTTTGCCAGAAATTATACTTTTTATGAAACTCAATACAATTATGGCTATTTTTCTATCATTTAGAAATTGCTTGTTTTTATTTAAGACTTCAAACTATTTGCTTTTAGATCTGATGGCAGTTAATTATTGAATGTTTGATGGTTGACTTCATTTAGCCTCCAATCGCCTCCATTCATTTCATCATTCTGATGAGCTGACATTTTAAGGGATCTGTATGTTTCTCAAATCTCAATACAAAAGGTATGTATGTTATGTAGTCTACATGTATCACTCCCTGTTCCTCCTTTCTCCTTGTGTTATTACTGTATTTGTACAATAGAATGATGCTAAAAAGAACCGCAGGTCTGCCGTGTGGCCCACAGAGTGACTCATCTCTGCCGGGACTCGAACCCGGAGCCTCTGGATTAGAAGTCCAGCGCGCTATTCCATTGCGCCACAGAGACTGCGCCACGCGACGCTGGGGCTGGCAGCTAATACAAAGCTTCTCCATCCTCTGCGTCAGCGCCGTGCCCTACGTGTGCGCGTCTCCTCCGCAGCATCAGCACCAGCGCCGCCATCTCTGCAGTACCGGAGGTGGACACCAGAGGGAGGCATACGGGTGCAGTACCGGAGGTGGACACCAGAGGGAGGCATAGGTGTGCAGTACCGGAGGTGGACACCAGAGGGAGGCATACGTGTGCAGTACCGGAGGTGGACACCAAAGGGCGGCATACGGGTGCAGTACCGGAGGTGGACACCAGAGGGAGGCATGGCTGCAGTACCTGAGCGGCCACCAGGGGGATGCGTTGTAACATAGCCACATATCCCATTTAAGGCTTTCGGGGAAACCACACTCATCACAGAAATAAGTTACAGACAGGAAATGTTTGTTTGGCCATAAAAATGTCTATGAATGACCGAATGACTATGAATCACCGCCAGTGACATCTGTAGATGCAGAATGAGAATGAAAAAAAAAAAAGAATAATTTTGGCAACAAAAAAATAAATGCGCCGTTTTGAGACCGACGATGAGTTAAAGGGTTTAAACGCCGTCTACCTCTTGTGGCTGTGTTAACAAAATCTATAGAAATAACACATTTTTGTTTTTTAACATTCACTCTTCACTTAACATGAACAAAACTGGCGTGTTCAAAAGCTCTCCAGAGCCGAACACACCACGCACACAGTTAGGGTGATTAGGATTTGAAAGTACAGACCCTGTTGTTGTTTCTTTTACAGGAAATGTCTGCACGTAATACATTCTTGATAAGCTCTAGAAGTCTTTGTGTAAAAGAAAGAAAATATCAGAAATATTACACAGAAGTTGGTATTCTTTCTCAAACACGTCGGTCTCAAGTCAGATTTTAAAAAGGTTCATTTTGTTGTTGTAGTGAAGGCACTGAAAATATAAAAAATAGCAGATGTGTTTACTACTTGGTTAAAGAGGCTACAGAAGGATTATTGTTTGAACCTGACAGTGTGGCGCAGAAGAGCAGCGCTGGGCTGTGTGTTCAGTGTGTGTATAACCACATAACCACAGTATAAAAGGAACAAAGAACATCGACAGGACAGAGAGATCTGACACACTCCTAAACACGGGTCCAAAGTTGAATTTGTCCAATTTCAAATTAAGTCCGGGTGCAATTTTCATCCATGCACTTCCATCCACTTCAGTTATAGACACACCACACATTTTATGAACAAGACAGTTACCAAAGTGCTGCACGTGACTGATATATGGAAAAAAACTAAACTAAACATTCATTAGTTTAGCAGATATACTCAAAAGTAATAAATACATTCTTAAAAAAACCTTGGATAGTTAAGCATAAAAAATTAGAACTAATGAAAATACACAAAAATAAAATACACAAAATAAAAGACTAAAAGTTATTATTATTATTATTATTATTATTATTATTATTAATATTATTATTATTATTATTATTATGTCAGTAATAAAAAATGAACAGAGCCGGAGACAAAGGGCAGCCCTGAGTGCAGGTCTGACTTACTGCAGCAGCACAGCTCCTGCTCCGGTCGTACAGGGACAGCCCTGGACAAAGGGCCCCGGACCCCATACTCCCAGAGCCCTCCCCACAGGGCACCCCGGGGCACACGGTCGAACCCTTCGCCAGATCCACAAAGCACATGTGGACAGGACCCCCAAACCTGTTTAAAGCTGTTTACAACTATAAACAAGCTTCATTATAAAATTGTACTTGATGAGGAGGGGCCTGTGCTCCTAAATTTCTTGGTCTGCCTCTGATCTCAACCCAGTATTTATGCACAAAGCCTAGTTTTTATTTTTGCACACGCCAATTCAAGGTGAATTTAAGTTATAGAAGTGCATGAGTTTAAAAATTCAAAGGATTCAACGTCACTGTCCCATTTGAACCCTCCTGCTATCTTGACCCCATCTAGATGTTTTGTTTTATTTTTTATTTCATCGCTGACACTTTCATGGGCAAAAACATCATCTAACATACAATTTATGCAATTAAAAAAATAGAATAAGTATTTGCAAATCTCTCAAACGAAGAGAGCACGAGGGTTAAAGTACATTTCATATTGATTACTGAAGTTTTCATTTCTGATTGTACAGCATATTTCTTGTTCAGTACTTTATGTACGAAGTGTGCTCGACAGATGCACTTATCTTGTGGTCATCAGCCTTAATAAGCACGTGTACCTCGTGGACACCCTTTTAAAGATAAATCATGTATTCCTTTATTTAACCAGGAAGTCCCTGGGTGTGAACATAAGGAGAGCCCATGTTTCTCCACTTCCAGGCTGGAAAGGTCACTGACAGATTGAATGATTCATTTTGTGTTTTCTGCCCTGATGGAACAACACCCGGAGAGTTACACTAGGGTCATCATCATCCTCTCTCTTTCTCTTCGAGCCCTTCCAGCACTTTTAACACCCACATCTTCAACAGTTTCACAGTATATAATGACACACCCAGCAGGTAAAATGCCACTGCATTTGACCCAGCTCTGGGACTCTGGGTCTGTTCAGGAGGACTTGACTAATGACACATATTGGCTGAATGTATTGGATGAACAGTATTGGTTATAAATAATCTTGTTTCCTTTTGTTGTTGTTAGTTTAGGCCAATAGATATTTTGAGTTCTCTTTATTGGAGGCGCGCCAGCATTTATCAAATATTTTATCAACAGCTGTTACAAAAATGTGCTCTGGGAAGGGAGGAGGTGACCAATAAGTTTATTTCAACCTATCTTTTTGGTCATTGTTTCTTGTGTTTTCTGTTATATTGAGGTTATACATTGTTCTGTATATTAAATCTGCTCAGAAAGACAGACAGACAAATTGTTTGTGTTTCTTTAATTGTGTGATGTTTAAAAAGTAGTAATAATAGTTATATAATTTCAATCATCTTTATTTTTAGGCTCAAAGCTGCCGAATGTACAGACATGAACAACAGTGGAGGAGCTGACATTTTACCATAACAAGCAGCACATTTTCATTTGCATGTTTTATTTTTTTTTAAATGGCTTTTTGAACACTACAAGTTTGACCCGGAGTCTGAATGTTTCAAATAATCACAACTCAGTACAGGGATGTGGGCGGGGACAGGGGGTAGGTGGAAACTCAGCTGCTGGATCACACAAACACAGTACATCACAGTAAACTAATGATGAGGAAACGTTGTAGTAACATGGTCTAAAACTTATCAAAGATGATTTTACACAACATGCCGCCCTTGTAAACAAACCCTAGAGCAAGAAAATCAAACCTTTATTTGTCCCACAATGGGGAAATTGCACTAAACCAAGACCAGAAACATCTACTGCACAGTAACTATTCACTCATTTAGCCTTGGGTTCAGACAATCAATTCAATTTAAGCAATCATACTACACACAGAAAATAATAAGACGCGCAAAGGAGACTAAGACAATCTAAAGTCCAGTGAATTGCCAAACTGATAACAAAAATGATACAATATATAAAAATAAAGCATGTAACAGACACGACTATACCCTGTCACATAACAATGGAATGTTGTTTATGGTCATATGATTATAAATGTTGTTATTGCTAAAAAAAATACCTTGAAAACACATGTATTATTACTGTAAACGAGGTCAAATCTCCACAGACGAGTAACTTGGGCTTTCACATTATGGTTCTTCATTTCCCCAGGGCCAGGCCACAGTTAGCTGACCAGGTCTCAGCAGAACTGAACAGAAAAAACGCCTGGTGGTAGAGGCAAACATTTTGAAAGCTGCTGCAAATGTTTGGTTTAAAGTTGAGGTCTGATCAGTTTGGGGTCAACCACAAGAGTCACGTGACACTCCTCCTCCGCTTTTGTCAAATAAAAATCAGGAATGCTGATCTAGAATGAGAAACAGGTGAATAAACACATCAGATGAATTAGAGCAGGTTGTGCAAAAGTCAAGTCAGACTGTCAATGCCAGATTTGGCACATTTTTTTCAAACTAAATTAAAGGGAACATTTTATGCTCCAGTGACTGTTTTGAGCTTTTGACCGTCTTTTATGAATGTTCCGTCACTTCCTGCTGACCTCCCTTGATCAATGACGTTTTTCCAATATTAGACGTCACTTATCAGAGAATCTTCAGCTGTTTTAAGTCCTTAAATCATCGCCAGACTCATTCTGAGCATTTATACCATCTAAACACGATCACTGCAACTGCTACACTACATTGGCATTTCATGCAGTCCCTTAACTAATTATAGAAAAGGTTTCAAGGGGCGGTAATCTGGACGCTGTTGTTGAAAATCTAAATGTTTCAATTTCCATCCGAAAGTCATTCTCAATCACATCAGTAGAAATGGTCAAAGAACTCTGACTTACATTCTACTCTGTAAGCCCTGCTGCTGTTTACCCTGATTAGTTTAACCTGAAACTAATATGTTGTTATTATGTTAGCCCTGGCCTCGTCACTGCTGAGTACCTGATTAGCATATGACAGGGCTATTTACACCTGGGTGATAAAAGGCTGTCATTAATCTTTGCCAAATTGGAACTTAAACCACCATTTCTGTTTAATGAAGGATGCTCTTTTTTCACAAAAATAGCTTCCTTTACTTGATAATGAGCTAAAACTATCATTTGTGCTTTTCTCTCTCAGAATAAACTCTGAAATATTTGCATTTTATACAATTACATTTAAACTGAGCACTACAGCGACAGAACACAGAATAAACACATTTTAAGGAGTTAAACGAGTTGAATGGAGGATGTGCCAAATCGAAGAGGGTTCCAACTGGGACAATGACTTGAGAAATCACAACTCACCTTATTGTTATTGTTTAAAAGGTCCTTAAATAGTTCCGGGTTGGGCTGTGGTACTTTGGGGAAGACTTTTTCTTTATTTCTGCGACAAAGAAAGATATAGCATATTAGTTAAGTGGCATCAAGTCAGATTACATGAACGATGAAAGAAGAATTTCATTGTTGACCTACTTCATACACCACATTAAGGACAGAACAACCAGCACCGCCAACAACAGAGGGATAAGAATGACCGCAAGGAACATAAAGCTAGGGTCTGAAATCGCATCTGCATAAAACATAAGACAGTGAGTTAATCTGTGAGACACGATACATCGTTCTTATAGCAGTAGATGCAGAAACATACCGTGAAGGTCGTCGAGAGTCCACTCAGTTTCTGCATTCTCCTCAACAACTGCTCGCATAGAGATGCGGTACGGACACTCAGGTATGCGCTTCAATTTAGCTGAGAAGCCAGTGACAATCTCTACATCCTGTCAGGAAATGTACAGCTCAGTTAGACCCATTAGAATGGTTATCCATGTTTTATCTGTTTGTGCTGTCATTTGAATGCATCTCTTCCAGTTCTATAAAGCAGTTTGAAATACTTTCCATAACAAAAATCAGATACTAATCTAAACTAGAATAAATAAATGATTCTGATTCTGATTATGATGATTATTAAACTATTATCGTGGTATCAAACTTGATACTATATTCCTTTGTATCAAAATTGAGAAGACAACTCTAAAAAGGAGGCCAACCAACCAAATATATATATTTAGAGTGCATGGCTATCTTTTATTATGTCAATGAATCTCCTATTACCACGTGTGTTCAAAACAGTAACACTACACTATGGAGCAGAAGTGATTTTTTTAGAGCAGGCCTATTCAACTTATGTTCTGTGGGCCACACCAGGCCCTCCACACAATCTGATTGGTTTAATTATGGCTTAGTTCTGGTTCAGACCCTTTGGTTTCTAAACCCAGTTTCATTCAGGTTCACTGCTGGTTTGCTAGCCCTGTGAACAGTCCTATTGTTAGCTGGCCTCGTCACTGCTGAGTACCTGATTAGCATATGACAGGGTGATTTACACCCGGGTGATAAAAGGCTGTCATTAATCTTTGCCAAATTGGAACTTAAACCACCATTTCTGTTTAATGAAGGAGGCTCTTTTTTCACAAAAATAGCTTCCTTTACTCCTCTTTCAAACCAATTCTTCTCCCTGCTCAAAATCTTCCTCTCAGTTCTTCAAATGAGTGGTTTGTTGTTTTCAGGTGCAGATGGACTGCACTTTGGGGCCCACTTGTTGCCTGCCTTCCATGCTGGTACGGCCCTCTGTGCGGTGGCTGTTTAGTCTCACCTAAGTACCGTTCTTTGCAGCCCTCTTCACTGCACTACATGGCTCTTTTTTGTGAAGGCATCTTATCCTTAGGGTGGACCTGTTTCTGTCTTAAAGTATTGCTAGGTTTAAAGTAAACAGGAATGTCATATCATAAAAATCCTTTGTAGTTTTTCAAACAGGCGCGTTCAAAGTCCGTAAAAATGATATATTTGAACTGACCCCTAACTTTGATAATGAGCTAAAACTATCATTTGTGCTTTTCTCTCTCAGAATAAACTCTGAAATATTTGCATTTTATACAATTACATTTAAACTCAGCACTTGCTAATTTGGCCGAGCAATGTTGGTAAAGTATTTTGCAATTCATTTTTCACAAAAATCGAATACACTAATTGTTGTTATAGTTTAATTATTGAAACAGATATAGTGTTGGGGAGATTTTATGTGAGAGCAGTATAAAAGTGTCCCTCTCTGGTAAATTTAGTAGAATAGTCCAGTTTTAGAGTAAAAGAGAAAACATACAAAGAATATTAAAATTGTATATAATCATAAAATTGAAATACAAGGCTAGATCAAGATACTGTACATAGGTGTGTCTTAATGACTTAATGAGTACTGCACATCACTGACTGATCTGATCTAATATCTAATATGTTTTTATCATCAGTTGGTGTAGCTCTAACCACACGCACAGACAAGCTTTTGTGTTCTGTCAATCCATTAAAAAAATGAATAATGATTAATCAGTGTGATTGGGTTAATGCCATTCTTTAAACGTAACATAAATTAATAGTAAAGTACAAAGTATAAACTATTTTCGCACAAATTCTTTAAAAATATTGAATTATTTCACAAATCAAAAAAAGTTGGCCTATCCTATTCTATCCTATAAGAAGTACTGGCTTTAACTGAACCCCATATCAATAGTGACCGCTCAGAGAATCTACACAAGCTCTGTCATAGGCGTTCAAATTAGGCTGGACTTCTTATTTTTCAGCATTAACAGGACATCTCCTGGGTGTTAGCAGGAGAAACACAGGAAAGAGGTGCAAAAGTTCAAATAAACCGCTGATACACTTTGTTCTCCAAAAACATGACAGTCACGTAAACAATGTGCATGGCGTCCTGATCACGGGGAAGGGTTAATGATGGACTAGGATGAGTTGATAGTCAAATTACGACGTTAAACATCAATTTTACAAGGACAATTAAGAAAGGAGAAGACATGGCGTGAAATAGCCGAAACTTTGAAGGTATGGAGCCTAATTAACACAAGCACAGCAGCCACCAGTTGTTACTGCTCTTTATAATGTGCTGTACCCCTGATCAACTTCTGTAAAGTCTAAAACCTACTTCATCCAACCAACATCTATTATGTGAGCAATTTAAAACAGTTTGGTGTTTAAATGGTGAGTAGACATTCAGACTCACGCAGCAGAGGCAGCTTTTATGTTTTTGGTGGAGCCTGACGCCCATGTGACGTATTGCTGTAGTTCCTAATGTAAATTGTGAGCGACATTGTAATAAGCTGCTCATGTTGGCCTGGCGTCTTCCAGTGTTTTGTAGTACTTTGGTGGAATATTTGGCACGTTACTCAGCGCTCACACGCAACTTTTATTTTCGTTATAGAGCACACAATGTTCAATTTTAGTAATAATAGTCTGTATCTTCAAAAACGTAAAGGCTGAAAACCTTACCTGATTGTTTGTACAGGCGGTGTACTTGATGTAGTATATCCACGCTAAATAGGGGAACTCAGGGGGAGTCCAGCTGATATTGAACTGCTCTTTGGATGTGCTGACTGTCCAGTTCAAACGGGACAGTCTCACTGTGGAAATACACACAATGTTTGAAACATAAGCAAATAAAGCCAAGAATACCAATGTAACTAAAGCCGTACTGAATCTCATTCAGTAATCCTCAGACTATGGCCAAAATGTACGCACAGCAGAACCAATACAAGATAAGCTGCTATGAAGTACTTTTTATACTCAAAGTCCAGTCAGTTCAGAATCAAGCACAAACACATTAAAAAAGATGTAATATATATATTGGGTTACCACAAAGTTCAACAAAGATAATTGTTATTCTAGATGTTACACAACCATAATGCATAAAAATGTGTTCTATAATGTATCATAGGATTATAACATCAGTTTATAAACTGGTCACATTTTAATATAGCACTTTTCCACCTTCAAGGAACTCAAAGCGCTTTTACATCAAGGAACCACTCACCAATTCACACACATTCACACGCCTTTGTCAACTGATCCACTGCTGCCCATAATATATATGTAAATATAAATATGTGTGTATATAGCGTTCACTTGTCTGCACTTAGTATATAAGTATACACTGATGTAAAAGTACTTCCTCCTTGCATTATATTCTTGTAAATACCCTATACTTTTAATGCCTATGTTCGTTCACACACTCTTCAATGTCAGAAATGGGGAAGGATGTGTTTCACCACTTCCTCTATTCCTGACCATATTAAAAAGGGCTGAGTGTTTTTAAATACCCACTCTTGAGAAATGGAAAATGGTAGATGTTCCGTATGGTTCTGTTGTGCACCGTCCCGTTCAGGAGCACCCTGAGCTGCTGGTGTGGGTTCACTTGTAGGTCACATCCCATCTTCGTGCTGTTGGTGTAAAGTGGACACTCTCGTAATGGAACAGACACATTGTCGTCAGTGTCATCTAAACTGGGAAAGTCACAATGAGACTGAATTTTAGGTTGACATTATAAAAAAATGAACAGCAATGAAGTTCCATTTTGTATATGTATAAGACGTGTATAAGATTACATGGTGCAATACCCTCTTCTGCTTGTCAAATGTTTGTTTAGACCATAGTTAAAAAGCGTAGTAATTTCCTCCCTTTTCATAAATTTGTCAAAATATATTTCAAAATACATTTCAAAATACTAAAAGACACACTATATAACCTTTTTACTACCTGCTTTTAATGAATTCAATCTGAATTTATATATTAAAATATATATAAAGTGTAACATGGTGTCAACTGAATTGCCGTTTTAGTTGACACATTGTAATGCAAAAAGAGACTCAAACATATGCAAATATTCAAACCGCCATGACAGATAGCTGAACATACTAAAACATACTTGTAGAAAAAGCGGATGTCTGCAGAAAAGGGAGGCTTCCAGGAGCAGCGGGTGAGAGTGGGAGACTTAATTAGACACGACAGATGCAGATCTAAAAAATAACCAATGAATAAAAGTTTACAAGTCTGCTGGTCATGACGGCGTGTGCACTGACAAACTAACCTGGATCATTGAGGATGGCAAAGACGGGATCACTCTTTGTGCCATTGCAAACCGTTTGAATTGAAACATTAAGAAACCCTCCATTTATGTCCCGGTATCCGAGCCAATACAATGACTTCTCCGTGTAGAACTACAAATACAAATATTTTAGTCATTAGTCAGACAATTATGCAGAAGATTGATGATGATTTGAAAAACAATAATAGTCTGTTGGTAAAACAATGACACTATTAAATCTTATTCATATTACAGGGTACTAAAATATAGGTGCTATAAGTAAAATTTTAGCTTAAACACAAAATACAAACTGTGCAAAACTCAAATAAATGTGTGTAATTGCACACTCTACCACACGTTTTTGTGTGATGTTTTATTTAAAAAAAGTTTGGGTCTTGGTTACAGAATTGTTTCGAATTGTAAAACATTATCTGATCAAAAATGTAAAGTAAAGAAACTGTAAAACATGGACATGTAAAAGCCAACAGATCCTAGAAATGTACGCAATATTTAAAGTCCCACTCTCGAGCCCAAATGTTTTGGTTGTTTTTATTGGACTAAAAACATACATGCTGACATCTCCATAAACCTGACTTGTACTTGGCCTGGAGGAGCCTCCTCCTGCTTATTTCCATGGAAATGGTGTTCAGTATGACATAAAACCTCTCTATCTGCATGAAGCACGACCAGAAATATGGTTTTGACTTCCATGGAATGATGCTGGTGATGTGCCACTTCTAGAAACTTTAGTATTGCTGTAAAATCTTAGATTACATTTTCAAAAGTCTTGACATTTACTGTAAGCAGTGCTGAGTTCCCGCTCTCTGTGTCAATAAATAACAGCAAATGCAGGTACAATTCACAAAATAAAGGTGTTATCAGGTATTATTTGTCAAATCATAACTATTGAGTAATTTATATGAATTTGAGCCCTTGTTTACATTAAGGTTGTAACATTTATGGAATTACATCGATCTATGTCACATCTGCTGCTCATGTCCAACCAGGAAATACAATTATAAACTTTACAAAAATTGTCAAAAGAAAAAACAAAAAAAAGTGTCATCCAAAGTATTTCAGAACATGTTTGTACAGATCTAAACCTCTAAATCTACAAGGGGAGCCGTTTCTATGCAGAATTGACTCAAAAGTTGGTCTGTTTCTTTGTAAAGGGCTGGCTCAGTACTGTCTGGTTCATTTGGACTGGGTTTTGGCCCAGTCAGACAGATAAACCCTGATCCCGCAGTGAACAGTGAGTGCTGGACGTCTCTGAAACACGTTAAAGACTTTAGAAAACAAGCCAGACCTTCACCAAAGGACACTGTGTATAAAAGGACGTGTTTGTGTCTGAATGCTAACGCTAATGCAGAACAATTTAAAGCAAACAACCCAATAAGACAGGATATTTTGTTGTTTTAAGCAAATGATAGCCTTTGTTATTGTGTCTGTTGGTTGCGATAAATCTTGCAGCCCTGATCTACAGCTCTAGAGACCTCACAAAGACGGGATCATCATCACCATCATTCAAAAATGTCTTTTTGGTTGGGATTAACTCACTGCAGTCCACATTTGGTTTTCTTTCTTGATAGTGGAGTTGATTTGATACACACAGTGGTCCTCAGAGTTCTTGGGGGAAGTCCAGGACAGCTCTTGGTACAGTCCGTTTTTCCAGCCCAGTCGAACATTCTCTGGAGGTAAAACTGGCAATGAAAGCAGAGACAAACATTTAACAGAAACAAAAACACAACACAAGTGTAGTGAGATAGTGACTAGTAATGTCTTACATTCCCAGGAGATATATTACATTTTGAGATATTTGTAGAAGAAATAATAAACACAAGAGCAATAGACCGTTATCTGACTGTTTGTTCTTGCTTGTTGGCTCAAAATGTGATTGTGTTTTGGTTCCTCTTCACACTGTGAGTGAATTTATAAGTGACAAAAGCTTTATGTTGACAACATGAAATGATTTGAACATTTGTGTCTCTTGCACCGCTGCTTCAGATATGATTTAATTTCTCTTGTTTTTGTGGTCCATCATTTAAAATACCAGATTTTGTGCATTGATTAAGGGTTTGTTCTTCAAAAACATTCATTTCAAGTTAGATATTAAGCCAGGGAGAAAAATGAAATCAACTCTGGCACACTATCTGCAGATTACTGACAAAATGAGAGACACGGGGAGGCTGTGAGACGAGAAAAGACGGTGGTTTGAGCAAGTTACAGAGAGACACATGAGTTTTCATCCCTCGGCTCCAGGTTTACAGTGCTCTTTCTGTTGGACACAGAGCACAGTCTTGTCTGCAGTTTGTGCACAAGAGCCAAAAAACATGTGTTTTCAGCCAAAGCACATTCAGTCATGGCACATCTGGTGTCTGCCTTTACTCTTACTTAACTACATTTGTCAAAATGCTTGAATACAGATAATCTAAGAAGAGTAGATTAGGCCTATATCAAAATAATATTTGTCAAGTAGTACAAAATGAAATATCTCAAGTGTAAGTAAAAAGATAAAACTTTTGTCTTTTTACTTACACTTGAGATATTTCATTCTGTACTACTTGACAAATATTATTTTGATATAGGCCTAATCTACTCTTCTTAGATTATCTGTATTCAAGCATTTTGACAAATGTAGGGCTATAACAATTAATAGACTAACTGTGACTAGTCAAGTACAAAAAAAGTTTTTGATCATGGTAATTGTTAGAGTTCTGCACTGCACAGACTCGAACACAAAAGTACCTTTAATAGCAAAGACAAAGGCTTATGGTGAGACACCTCTTCTTCTTCTTCTTTCAAATTTGGATTTTTTTGTCAGTTT
Source organism: Rhinogobius similis (assembly GCA_019453435.1). Taxonomy (NCBI): domain Eukaryota; kingdom Metazoa; phylum Chordata; class Actinopteri; order Gobiiformes; family Gobiidae; genus Rhinogobius; species Rhinogobius similis. Next base: position 976,382 of record CM033640.1, on the reverse strand, counting down.
GCTCGCTCAGCATATCGACTTTCATGTGGAAACAACAAACTTGTGCAATCTGCTCTTAAAGATGTTTTATTATTTCACTGAATCCACTTCATAGATTTCTCTGGGACATTGGAACTTCAAAGGTCATTTTACATGACTGTCCCGTGGAACACAAGGCCCACCACAGCTCCTACACGGATCAGACTTTACAATCCTGGACTCAACAAGATTTTGACAAAACATACACATGTAATTCTAAAACAGATTTATTGAAGATTTAAATAAAAAAATTAGGCAAAATTTGAATTTTTAGGACAATTTTCAGTCAGATCTAGTTAACTTAAAAACTAAATAAGAAATCCAAACTCCCCTTTGTACACTTTTTGTAACTAATATGTACAAAATGAACCAAGAAATTTAAACCTGGTTCTGACCATTTTTAAGATTTATATGTCCCCAATATGTCTATTTTTGGCAATTTTTACACACAAAATGTCTTATTTCTACATGAAAACATGCCATCATATAAAACTTGTAATACATTTTTTTTTCTTACATTTATGTGAGTAAACTACAGGAGAGGTTTCCCATTGATATCTTTAAATTTTAGATTTTTTCCTATTCACTTGTCTCACCTTAAATCAAAATGTCAAAAAACAATACAGAATGTCTGATTATCTTTAATATTACACTTTATTGGTACGTTTTCTCTCTCTAGAAGCGTTCACTCACCATATATTTAGTTTGACTGACAATGGATTGTGGGTAAAAGTGCAGGGGATATAATCGGTGGCTGGTCGACCACTAAAATAATCATTTGTAGCAGCCCTGGATAAACTGTACACTTTTATTGTACAGATGGAAATGTTTGTACACCGTATGGTAAAGTTCAACATTTTGGGGGAAAAAAAGAGAATAGTCTATTGTGTAAAAGGATATGTGTAGTAACATCAGTACACATAAGAGGAAGCTCAAGATTTCACAATTCTGAGCGTACAGTGGAACAATAGTTTAGGCCCAGAACTAATTTACCAAACAAATTCCCCTGAGCAGCTCGTTAAACGTCTATTTGACAAACAAATGCTGACCTCGACCATTGACTTTGAATAAGATTCCACCGTGAAGTTTGGTAGATACGTAAGGATTCACGAAGTCTTCTCGGTGGGAAAATATGTGGACAATATACGCTTAACTTTTCTTTTCTTTTTTTTTTTTTTAAAGTTTTAATGTGACGTCATTGCGGGGAAACGCACGAAAGATTGGAAGCCATCCAGTGCTTTTAATATGGGAAAAACAAATATACATATACTAAAATAAATACATGAATAATACATCTCCTTACCTTTAAGAGACGCGGCAGCTGTTACAAAAGTGCCCAGTAGAAAGCCCAGGTTGTGAAACAGTCCCGTCATGTTTTGGCAGATTCTTGTGCCGTCAGGAGCGCGTTTCCGTTCCTAAAAAGCACATGCCACAAACGGAACGCTGACAAAAGGTTTCGTCTGGACAAAAGGTGAAGTTAGACCGTGCACTGTGAATTCTACGTTGTTGTCGACTTTCCTTTCACTTTTGGAACTCTCCGGGGAAACGGAATGGGACGTGTCCGAGGAAGGAGGAGGGGGAGCAGCTTCCTTTTTTCTTTTTTTTAGGAGGCGCGCGCTCAATGCTTACGCGTAAATGGCGACTGCATTTACTTCCAGCCAACTACAAAACTCTTTTTTTCCTCATGCACCTCTCTAACTTACAATTCACCATAGTAATCACTGACGTGTAAAAAAAAAAAAAAAAAAAAGTGTTGTGCATTTTCTCTTAAATATAACAAGCCAATATGAAAGTTGACCGTGACCACACTTTTTCGTTCAAATTATAATCTGCAGCCATTAACCAAGAATGAACATAGTTGCTGCTTTTATTTATTTTCTGTGTTTGTGTTTTCACATCAACAAGAACAAGAACAACAGTTAAGACCAGTGTGTTTCAGAAGGAATACCAACTTCTGTGTGTGGTATTTCTAATATTGTCTTTCTTTGATGTAAAGTAGTCATCTAGAGCTTTTCAAAAATGTATTGCATTCGAGACTTTAGCATTTCATAAAAAAAAGAAGCTGAAAACTGCTTCACTTTACTCATATTCACTCATATCCACTCCTTACTGCTGCTCTGCTGCAGCTCCTCACAGTCCTTTGCTGCAGGACACACTCCAGGCAGTGGTGGAAGAAGTGCTCAGTTTTGTTACTTAAGTAAAAGTACAGATACGTGTACAAAAAAATAGTAAAAGTATCACATTAAAAATGTACTTAAGTAAACCTGTTGAAGTACCTGATTAAAAATGTACTTTAAGAGTAAAAAGTAAAAGTATTTCATGCAGATTATGAGACATATTAAATGTCATAATTTTGGTTAAGAATTGAACTTAATTTTGTTCAATAAATAGGAATTAGAATGCACTTTTTAATTTTTGTAGACACTTTTCTGTGTACATGTTTGTTGTTGTGCCTTCAGGCAGAACCATCTACGTGCTAAAAAAAACTCAATCAAAATGAAAAGCACTTTCTACTTTTCAGTCCAGTTAAAGAAATGTTGTGGAGCAAAAAGTACAGATACTGGAACTCAAATGTAATGAAGGAAAAAGTATCCACTGTAAAAACGACTGAAGTAAAGTGCAGATACCTAAAAGTTTTACTTAAGTACAGTACTTTGTACTTTCTACTTTCCACCACTGCTTCTATACTACTCCTACGGCTACTACAGTACTAATACTCCCACTATGCATCGTGCTCCTGCTGCACAGTAAAGCCTTTCCACTGGACCTGTGTCTTTATCTGTCGTTCACTCAGCAGACCCACACTCTGGAGACGAATGCCAAAAATAGATTTTTTTCCTACAACGTCAGTGACATACATAATTTAAACCAGGCAGTTTAAATGTTAACAATGTTGAAACTGACAGGAAATGAATTGGTTTATGGCCAGTCATTACATTGTAAAAGCTATTAAAAGCAATAGTTGTATTTAAATTGAAAGGCCATGTCGAACATACCGAGAGAATCATGCTGCAGTTTTGTCCCGCACCACTAGGTGGGGTCACTGCACTGCTATCTTGCCAGTAACTGAATCTTGAGGTAATTTCACTGTAATTATTCTGATTAATGGCTGAATAACTGTTTAACATGGCATTTTTCACAGGCGCACACACAATAAAGTTGTATTTATGTCACTGGTCAACATTTGACTTTGACTTCTTTGACTCATAGACGGACAATATTGTGATTAAACATGCACCACTAGACAACATATTATCTGTGTTTTCTTAGAATAAAAGAAAAAACAACACAGAAATAGTTACTGTATAAATAATTCAAAAGCACTTAATGCAAGATCAATAAAAGTCATTATTAATGTATACATTTTCTTTTGTGGAGATAGACTTTGCTTCAGTGTTCTGGTCACACCCGTTTGTTGAACAGCTTCTAACAGTAGCTTATTTTCACATTCCCAAGCTGTACAAAAGAGTTATATGTGCATTTTTCAACCGTTCATACATAAAATCTAACCCATCCATTTCCGTTTGACCTGGGGCAACAAGAAATGTGTTGAAGTCAGTAAAGAATCTTCATGATAGAGTTTTGCGTTGTAGCGTTGTAGCGTTGTAGTTCAGGTCCACTTTGGCACTGGTTCATATGCCTTAAACATGCCTCTATCTCTTCTCAAAGCTGCCTTCACTACCAAAGCAGAACGCCATTGGCCCTTTCCCCATAACTTAGTAGGAAGGTAGTGGATTAGACTCCCGCAGGACATATTCCTCTGGCTGTAGTTCATGCACACTGTAGGATTGCACAACAGCAGTCAAGGTTGAATTTCAAGCCTGGCGTCGATGTGCAGACAACCAAACTTTAAAATGTAAAAAGAAATCCTGAGAGAGTAGTTTGTCACCGCAGAGAGGGTGATTCACGTCGACACAAGTCGGGAGGAATGTGGGGTACTATGATGACTGACTCGATAGGCTCCTGGACAGGTGCGTACATGTGCACCTTGGGCTGAAAAAAACAAAGCAGGGAGTTATTACATTAGGAAATAAACAAGTCAATGATCAGAGTGTGACGAGCAGCTAAAAGTGTGTCAAGGAAGAGCTAAGTTACTTCAAAACAATGTTGCACTACTAAAAAAGGAGCGGTCCAGGAAATGGAATGAAAAATGTAGGATAACAGTCTGGACATAAAATATTAAAAAAAAAACAACTTTTATTTAAGCAAATGAAATAAAATTGTGGCATTTTATATTGTACAGACATGTATCATGTAATAGTGAGGAATAAAGGAGGGAGTGGAGGGAACAGAAGAAGGAAGTATTTGGATGAACCGGTTAATATTTGAGTTTGTATGGTGTGTTTGAGTGCGCTTAATGATGCAGAATATGTGTTACGGTTTGTAAAATGTAGTGTGTGTCAAATGAAAAATAAAAAGATAAAAAGAAATGATAGATTGTCCCTGTCATTGTTGCAGTTCATCACTAAACCATAGTGTTGTCTAAAGTACATTTCTGGTATTGGTGGTGCCAAAACAGACACAACAAAACAGAAAAAAACAATCAAAAAGAAAAAATGGACAGATTTCAATGTTTTTTTAAGTGTCCTTTTTTGTGCATTTAGAAAACCTAAACAACATTTGTTTTGTTTGGAACCACCAAGCCTCTCATACTGGTTGTTTTATTTATTTATATTATTATTTGTATTAATCTTGGGGCTTCTGCTATACATAACATCTGGTTTATAATTTGAAGTATTTGTAATTGGCAGGAAAAAACATTAAATAATGCAAAAATCATGCATTTTCAAATGATGGATGCAAAAAAAAAAAAACAACCAAAAACACAAACCTGAAGGAGTGGTGCAAGAAACACAAATGTTCAAACCATTTCATATTGTCAATAGAAGGCTTTTGTCATTGTAGATTTGCTCACAGTGAGAAGAGGAACCAACACTTTAAAGTAAGAGAGCGTTCCACTGAACTATACATCACACAAGTAAGAGTAATGTGACACTGTACAATATGTACTGCTCAAAAAGGAGGGACAGTATAGTGTCAGAAAAGGTTGTGTTACGCTTGTGTTGGACGTGATGTGATACCTTAATCTCTTTGTTGCCGTTGATCATTTCCTTGAATATGGCTGAAGGATCTGGTACATCAGGGCATATGATATCCTTGTGCCTGAAAAAAAAAAATCGATTTTGAACATGTAATCAAAGCTTTCTAAAATATTTATTTCCATTACTGGTCAGCCATTCCAGTGACCTAACAGTAAAATAAGTCATTCTTGATGAGGCGTCACATGTTAATATTAGAGGGGTCTGAAATCAACACAGACATCAGCACCGGCTTCAGTACAATGTAACACCATTAAACAACCGCAGGTCATGCTCAATGATTCACTTTCACAGAGAATTTAGAGTGTGAATGAACCTATTCAATTCTAGAATCAGAAAAAACAACCAATACTTTGATTAATAAAAAACTGAATAAATGGGGGACAATACCAGAAATGTTACACAATGAGAATGAAAATGATTCAAAATAAAATAGAAGTGTTAGAGTTACATAAAGAGAAATAACCAGACGTTTTTGTTTGTGCTTCTCTGAGTATAATTAGTATCATGTCATTTGTTATCATCACTCATCAGGTTACAGCTGCCCACACAACACACCATCGTCCTTAGCTGTTAAGACTCAATATTTAACCTGTACTTCGGCCTAACTGCTTGGCGCCAACGCCCAAAAGCGTTATCAGCGGCAGCGCTCATTCACCCGTGTCTCTCAGAACCAGTTAACACACATTCCAGAACAACCTGCATGTGTGAGTCCACAGTGGGAACATCTAAGCTTCAATCAAGTATGGTTTTAAGACTTATTTGACTCTTATTTATGCATTGTTTGATTCTTTTTTGGACATCTTGACATGTGTATTTTAAACATGTTTAGAGCATAAAACAAATAATCCCATCATTAGTGAGAATTCTAATGCTAAGTGGAGTGTGTTATTTTTTACTAACCGCTCAGGTAGTCCCAGCAATAATGACTCACCATTCTATATCACTTTGTCTATATCACCATGCCGACGGTTAAACAAATGAACAGCAGTTAGGACAGATCAGCTTCGACTAAAACAGATAACAAATCCCTCGGAGAACAAACAGGTTTATATTCTCCTTTTGGTTTTGTTGTCGCGGTTTGAGGGACCAAGCCGTTGAACAACTTTGAGCCGAGCGTGACACATTTTGAACATATCGCTTTTTTAATGTGAAATGTGTTAAAGGGCCCCTGACAGGTTGAACGACTCAATTCACTAAAATGCAGATAAGATACATATATTTCAATTTCTGCTAGAATCTTCACAAATTTGACTTCAGGTTAGCGATTTTTTTTGGTTTTTAATTTTACTTCCTGGTTATAAAGTATGACATCACACTAGGAAATGACCATAGCAACCACACGGTGCACTGGCCAGAACTCAGCTAATGTCACAGATTTTGTTCATTTGACAAAGAGAAATGCACATGAACACCTTTATTTTGTTGAATCAATGTTAAAAGCGTCAAAAAAGTAGTTTATTTTGTATAAATTATGCATGACCTTTGTCTCCCCAGCGTGATGTCATCATTGTGTTTACTTCCTGTAATTTTCAACAGATGTTTCGACTTTTCTCCACAAACAGCGACCTGATTGGTGTAAAACTATAATTTATATTCACAAGAGGTATTACTACACTGAAGAAAGTCAAAATTAGAAAATCATAAAAACCCGTCACACGCACTTTAAGCAGAATACAGACCTTTTAAACTACCTATGTATGAAATATTCTTATGAAAGCTTCCTCCATTGGAATTAGTTCCTGATTCAAGTCCCTCGGCTGCCAAAGCATCGTTGGACAAATTAGCAGCACAGGTTGCATTCACATTCTCAGATGTTGAACCTGATGATTTCTCTTAGTGACTACATCTCATTGTATTACAACAAAAATCAGAATTTGAACAATATTCTATTAGTTGCCCTCCATCTGTGTTAAATATTATTTGCTGATGTCATGTGAACGGAACCTATAAGCGGAATTTTAAAAGTTTACACTGACAGAAATGTAAAAGTTTAAATATTCATTTAACAAAATAAAGGGGTTATTATGCATTATTATTTGTCAAATCATAACTAGAATATATATCAGTAATATATATTGAATTGTACACCTTGTTTATAGTATGGTTGCTAGGAAACAGTTCAATTATAAATGTCAACAAAATTGTCAAACTGATAGACACATCATTTGTGAAATCTATCAACAATAATCATGTTCACTATGTTTTATATCTAACCTGTCATCTCCACTTCAATATAGGAGCAAAACCGAGTGATTTGTTAAGTTTCTGTTAACAAATTGCTTTGTTAGTCTTTGAGGTGCAGAAAACATTATACGGTTATCCAAAGGCATTTGATAAGCAGAGAGCACAGAGAGAAATACTGTGAAACATAGCCCTACCTCCTGAAGCAGATGCACGACAGAACGACACAGAAAGAGACAATGATAGGAATCACAATGGCCACTACAGTGAGGGTCCTGTCAGTTGAACCTAGAGGGCACACAAAATGGCTTCAAGGAAAAATATTATGCATTTTTCATATTGTTGTTAATTTAATCCTTTAATCATGCTCGAGTACCTTACATTTATCATCTCAGGTTTTGAAACAAAAAAGTTTAAATTAACTTCTCTGCTGTCTGCCCTGGCACTTACTGTGTGTATGCAGCCGGTAGATGGTGCCAAGTGTTATGCACAATTTAGTTATGGTACCACTAAGAGACGTTATGATCATGCTAGTAGTAGCAGTGATCGTGTTTGGAGGCAGAAATGCTCAGAACGAGTCTGGCGATGATTTAATGACTTGAAACAGCACAAGATTCTAGAATAAGTGTTGTGTATGATCTGAAAAAAACCTCAGCAATCGAGGGAGTTCAGCAGGAAGTGTTTTTGACGGTTGGAGGGGAAGGGATTTTCATACCAACATTCCTAAAAATGTTGTGAATGCAGCTAAATGCAACTCCAGGTATGTTTTTGATGATGAAATATTGCTAGAGCATGGTTAAAAGCTCAAAACAGTCCCTGTAGCAGAATGTGTCCTTTAAATGTAGTGGTGGAAAAAGCAAATAAAGTGCTTCAATCTAATACGTCTTTACGTCTTCTTTAGTAACTGATGACTTAAATAGAATAATGTCTTCCTGCCTGTTTTCTCTGCTCCTGTACACTTATGCACCAACATCATGACTCACCATACACCCTCTCCTCACTCCAGTCACTGTAGATCTCCTCGCTGAAGACACTGGTGCGAGCTTGGTACTGGAACTTGTACTGGCAGCTTTTATCATATGGTATTTTCCTGGGTTCATTCCCCCCTGGGTGTTCAATACATGTCTACAAGTTCACACATATTGCGGTTGAGATTAATTGAGGTTAATATTATTTTTAAAATGTGCACAGAGTACTCACCTTGGGTTTGTCGCAGGCCGAATAACAGATATTGTAAAAATAATTGGAAATTTGCACTTCTAATGGCATTAATGTCAGTACAAGGTAGGTCCCCTCTTCCGCTATATTCATTCCATTGGGAAGTCTGAACGCTACCAAACGACAAAAAAAACCAAACAAACAGTGAATCAGCATTCCTTTGAATAACTATAATACATCATACTTCTACAGTATAATACTTTTGTGGACACTAATAGACACTTCACATTGCATTATTCATTCACTTCACATTCACTTGTAGCCACAGAAGCCCGGGGGCAGACTGACTGAAACAAGGCTCCCAATCTGCGCCACTGGCCCCTCCCACCTCCAATCATTCATGCACAAACGACTTCATACTAGGCAGTAGGTGAAGTGTCTTCCTTAAAGCCAATGACATTTCCTCCTCCTGCCGCCCCACAGTGGCACCTGGTGCTCTACCGGGCTCATCCCAGTACTAACCAGGCCCTGACCTGCTTAGCTTCTAAGCTGTTACATGCACCCTTCTTCAGAAGTGTCACACATTGGTGTGATTTGTCTTGCAGGCTGTTTACCTGGTTTTGAGGAAGTGCCCCCTATGGCACAGATAAGGAAGATGAGGAAGATGTATGCCTCGTCATCCCTCATAGTAACTGGTGCACCCTTCAGTGTCAATGGACTTCCTGATTCAGGGTGGTTCTTGTGTTGTTCTTGTCAATAATATGATCTCATGCATGATATGAGATTTTATTCTTCTGTTTGCCATTTTTATTGTTCTTGTTATGTGTTTCGTTGTCCCTTTCCTTCTGATGCTTTTTTTTTTTCCACTACCAAATGACCCCCCCGACCCCCCCGCATCATGTGCTCTGTGACTCCCCTTATGTTATGGTAGGTTTGCTGTTGTCTGTCTTCTTTTTTAACAACATTCCCTGTGTTCTGTGCTAGCTTTTCCTCTTTTCTATGGCACATTGTGGATACTGACAGTTGGTGAATGTGTCCTGAGTGTCTGTGATGGTGGTAGTCCTAAGTTCTGACCAAAATCAAGCAATGCTGGAAATACCGTATGAACGTTTTTAAAAGGGTGCAAAGACAAATAAGTACCTTTAGGGGCTTTGAAGGTGATGTTTCCATTGGGGGAAGTAGCGACCATGCACAGTTCTTTTTGAAGGAACTCGCCTTTCAGGAGACACACTCTTCTTGGTCCTTCTTGGTAGTTTTGGTCGCACTGTTTAAACTTTGTTTCCAGTAGCTCAGGTTTAGCGCCACAGTCTCTGCATCATAGAAACAGAAATAACTAAGTACACTTTTACTGAACCAAAGCAAACTTGGTTGAGTCAGTTTAAAAAATATATATATATTGTATCTGATCCCATATTTGTATTCAATAAAAGAAAGGAAACTAGGGAGGATTGATTAGTCATAAGATCTTTCTAAACTTTTCAACACAACTCCAAGCCATTTAGAACAGTGACGAATGAGCCAATATTTTTTCTCCAGTAAGTAAATCTGAACTTTTACAATGAACTATTGTGGTAGGTTAGATAGAAAGTAGTGTCAGGCTTTATATAAAAAACAAAACAAACAAAGCTAAGACTTGAATGCAAAGTGAATGTAAAATGTTACCAAACACAGCGCTATGAAAACCAACAGTGTATGCAAAAATATGAACACAATAGAGAGAGGGAGAGGGGGAGAGAGAGGAGAGAGAGAGAGGAGAGAGAGAGAGAGAGAGAGAGAGGGAGAGAGAGAGAGAGAGAGAGAGAGGAGAGAGAGGGAGAGAGGGAGAGAGAGAGAGAGAGAGAGAGAGAGAGAGAGAGAGAGAGAGAGAGAGAGAGAGAGAGAGAGAGAGAGAGAGGGAGAGAGGGAGAGAGAGAGAGAGGGAGAGAGAGAGAGAGAACGTCATGACATTGTGAATACCTGACATAAAATAACACTGAAAACTTTTTTTTTTGGTCTCACTCCCATTTCTTGCTACTTATTGAAGCTCTTCGTGGAACAGTTGCCATTTATTCAACTGATCTTAACCTTTTGAGTGGGACTGGATCTTTGTACCTCTGTGTCATGTTTGCAGTTCTGTTGTATTCATACTTTTGCATGCACTGTTAGCCTGTTCGTTTGCATAGCTATGTTTCCAGACATGTTATCTCCTTTACACAAATTGTGAGTGTGAGCTTTGCATTCAAGCGTCGGCAAACACACACACACACACGCACACGCGCACGCACACGCACGCACGCACACGCGCACGCACACGCGCACGCACACGCACACACACGCACACACACACACACACACACACGCACACACACACAATAGAGGACTAAACCATGAAGACTAAATGGAACGTTATATATATTTTTATAAACTCACCTGTAGGATAGTGACAATGGTGAAAATTTGGGGTTTGGAATCCAGGAGCAGTCCATGTCAGAATTGGACAAATAGCATTTGAAGTCTGTCACTTCAGCTGGAAACAGCAAGGCGTATAAATAAAAAATGCACACAGAAAAATGTACTTGATTAGATTTAGTCCTAATTTTCCTTCCTACCTCTGGGTTTGGGAGCTTCAACAATAATCTCTTCCTCACTTGAGCTCTCCCAGTCTTCGCAGAAAGCAACAGGAACAGTGCTAATGTGGTAGTTCCATTTAGTCGAGCTCGCCGTCAGAAGACGGTCCATGTAATGTGTCTCACTAGTGAGAATGGACTACAACAAAACAACACAGTAATCAACTGTAAAGAACTAAAATAAGAACTAAAATAGAACAAATCTAAAATAGAATATTGGTCCACTATTGATTTAATAATAATGTTTCTAACAGCTGAAAAGGTTTAAACTTGAGTGGCTGGTATCAGATTTGAGGGGTGGCATTTCAGTTTTATGCGGTGAAAATCTGAAATCAAAAATATAAAAGTATGTAGTAAGTAACTGATTATATTCGTTACTATGATGCCTAAGTTTTTGTTTCTATTGTATATTCTTTGAAATGAACCCTTTAACACAAGCTGAGTAGAGTTTTGACTTTTTATATTCTTAGACTTCCAAGCACACTGTGAGTCTTTGTAAAGTTTAGTTTTTGTGCCAAGCTTGTTTAATTGAGATAACTGAACAGGACTTTTGATTGTAAAGAATTTTAAACATGCTTCAGAAATTAATATAATTAACAATTATATGAATTAAAACAACACCATTACATTATTACTCAATGTAAAAGGCTTAGTCAATCTCACGAGCCAAAAGCAGATTTTATTAGCAAATTTGATTTATTACCATACCTTGCCATTGAGCTTCAAGATGTAGAAAACCGTACAGTTTGGCAGAGCTTCCGGCCGGTTCCAAGACCAGGACAATTTAACGGTCAGGCTGTCAATCCATTCAGAAGTCAGGTTTGTTGGTGGCTGTAGGTGGGCTGGAACATAAAATAAATGTAATGGATTTAGGAATGGAAGTTAAAGTGCATTTGACAGGTTACACTACACATTTCATTAAAACCTTTGCCTATTTTACCCAGTTTGACATTTCAGTAAAGTTTATAATTGTACTTCCAGGTTGGACATACGTAGAGGCAATTCTGTTACCTAGCAACCATACTGTAAACAAGGGCCAGCATCCAAAGAAATGACACAATCGTTATGATCCGACAAACAATACTGTAATACCTGTAAATAACACTTTTGTTAAATGATTGTTTAAATAGTTAATGTGTCAATTGCATGTAAACTGTATCTGCAATTTTCAATTTTCAACTTATTGATGACAGACCAGGGGTGTCCAAACTACGGCCCAGAGGCCAAATGTGACCCTCAGACCATTTTTGTTGGCCTCAGGCTTCAAATAATCACATGCAATACTAGATTACACAAGACTACAGAAGTAATCATGGGTTTTCGGAGGACCCCTTGCCCTCTGCAACCTCTAGTCATCGAGGGGATGGAGGGAGTGTAGAGACAGTTACAAGTTCCTGAGGCTGCAGATAACACCTGACCAAAGCTGAACATAGAACAATTCTGCTACTGTGAGAAAAGCCCAGCAGCCGCTCTTATTTAATCAGGATGCTCAAGAAATCTGGGCTGAAATCTCAAGCCTACAGGGGACTTGTAGAACGCATCCCCTGCACAGGTAACAATGCCACCACACTGGCAGAGGAAGGCTCTCCAAAGAGAGACACAACAGGTGAAGTTTTTCATCATGTTACATTTTCATGTAGAAATGAGGCATTTTGTGTGTAAAAATGGCTAGAAATACACATATGTGGGACATTTAAATCTGAAAAATGGACAGAACCAGATCTTTGGTTCATTTTGTACACATTATAATTACAAAAAAAACTGGATATCTTATTTAGTTTTTAAGTAAACTAGATTTGACTCAAAACGTTCCTAAAAATTCAAATTTAACTTAAAACTTCAATAAATCTGTTTAAGAATTAGATATCAAAAAATCCTTCAGTACGTTTCGTCAAAATTTTGTTGAGTCTAAGATTGTAAAGTCTGGTTTGTGTGGGATCTACTTGTGCTGATCCTTATGTCCCGCGGGGAGAAAAATGCATTTTAAGAAAACAGCCTTTGAAATGACAGTGACCCAGAGAAATCTATGGATGAAGTGGATTCAATTAAATAATTAAACATTAAGAACGATTGGACAAGTGTGTTGTTTCCAAAGCCGATATGCTGAGAGCGCAAACTGACCAATAAACAAAACATTGAAAAAAGAAGAGCTTTGTCTGTAGTGTCTTGCCTTAAGATTGCAGAGGATTGTAGGGACCAGACTCCCAGCTATGGAATCACTCTGTAAACAGTGATGTCAGAAAAGAGCAGGAAGGATCATGAAAGACAGTTTCAGCCCAGCCGCAGTGAGACTGAGGGCCAAAATAAAGGATTGATCACTAGTAAACAATATGGACATTTGGGCACTTCCTCACTGCTGCTTTTACAGACCTGCTTGAAGTGTACAGCATGTATTCAATGTGTGTCCTGGCACTTGTTACATTGCATTATGATACAGACCTGAAATGAATGTTCTGAGGCTTACTAAAGGTACAGCGGCTTTATCAAATCTATGTGGAATGCAACCATCTGAATGACTATTATGTTACCACTGTGGCCCTACACTATAAAAATATTTCACGGCCATCGTTTAAAAAAGGTTTGGGCGCTATTTAACTTTTGTCAGTTTTACTTCTCAGACTGCATGTTGTCAGATCTAAAACTTATAACTATTTACAACAGGGATTAACTATCTCACTTAACTCAGCCATAATTTAAAAACCAAACAAACCATGAAAACTTGCATGTCCTTTAACCTCATCATTAATGACCATATAAGGATGTCTTTCCATAGCCGAATACAGGCAAATTAAAACAATCAGACTGTATTATCTTCTATTTCTACCATGCATCCTTGAAGTAAAGAACACACGTTGATTTGATGGGAGGACGCTCTCAGTCTCCTCCATCTATGGTGTGCACACGCGCGGCGGTGAGCGCGCTCTGCGCCCTAATGGACCGCAGCCACTGAACACGTCCAGGCCAGTGTGGATCTGTCAAACATCTCAGTGTTTGAGCATGAGCGCACTGTACTCTCCAGATAACTAAATAAGTGTGTCCGTTTGGCGCAAAAACAAAGGTTCACCTGTAAATTAGAAAAGGCTACGGACAATTAAAACATCTCATTTTGTTCCGGTTTTCCTGACGCCAAGAAGTGTTAACAGTGGCATAAGTTTGGATCATTTAAGGCAGAATTCGAATTAAATTTTATTTTTTGTTACAACCTAGTACAATGGGGTGCCGTACGTAAAGTGTACGAACGCGCTGTAGCAAGACGGAAAAGATGAATAGGTGAACAAGATGAAATAGTTTACCTGACTCAACTTGGCTGATCATTATTGCGCACAAGGCGACAATAAACGTAACCGATCCAAACATGATGTTTCCAAACTCCGTAGCCATGAACATCAAAAGTCCAGCTTTGTTGTAAACCAATGAAGATGTCAAAAATAAGGAAATGGAACAAATGAAAACAAAGTGTATTGATCGGAATCAAAAGGAAAAAAAAGTTGTGCAGCTGTCGGGAAGGTTGAGTGAGTCACCAACACACGGCACGTCGAGCAGAGGCGTGGAGCGGGAGGAGGAGGATCTGTGGAGGACACACCACCACTGGATACCTCTGAAAAACTAATCCTGGTTTCACTGGGTACAAGGTTCTGGACCTGGATGTTTCCCATGTGACACCAGGAATTACGCATGCGTACATGTGAGATCGTCCATTCAACCAGGAAATAGCTGCCATTAAAATGAATCATTAAGCTGATTACGCATGTTGTAAAAGCTGCATTAAACTGCATAGTAGATACAATCACAGAACAGCCACGAAACAGGACACGTTAGATTTTCTAGATTTAATTGAAAACTGGCTTTAAAAATGAAGTTGGAAGAGCAGCTGCACCTTAGCATACAATGCAATTTAAAGGGAACTCTGTCCCCTGCAACAAGAGTCCAAAACTCAAATTAAAATACTACATACATTACATACATGGATACACATTTACAGCACAATTATTTACAGTTAATAATAAAACTATCAACCATTTTCAGTGTAGCACTTAGGAGATTTTGGGAGTAACCAGCATCATAATTTGGAGGCAGAGCTCAAAGGCACAGATGAGAGAAACTCTTCACATACACTTAGCTGAAGTAGTCTAAATATTAACGTCCAGTGGCTGCGATTGCTTATTATACCATTACATACTCACAACTGTCATCTAACCCAAACATGGCCAAACACTGAATAAGAAAGTAGCTACACTCACTCAATGTAAAGTTTAGATTGAATAAAAAAGTATAGAGATGGTTGTAGCATGTGATTAGAAATCCTTCCTTATGCATGATGTATACTGGATGAATGCATTTCAAATCTCACAAATCATTCTGAAACAACAACTGGCTTTAAACATGTTACAGAAATGTACTAAATAACAAATAGAATTGCTCTTGTTTTGAGGCAGAAATACAGCGAGAGGTATGTTGCATAGATCCTAAATTATTTACCAAGAGAGTCATTTTATTCATTGTCAACAAAGGCAGAAAAGTGCAGTGTCACCCTGAGTCACACCTACATGCACGAAGGTGGAGCCTGCTGGGTACATTCACTAATATTTAAGAATAACTGTGGAAATGAGAGCGAAGACGTCAATCCAGATTGGTGGACGTGCCGCTAATGACCCGGAACACATGGAGGGAGTTTTGGAGCAGCGAGCGAAGCATATCCTCTTGGTAGATCTACAATTTAAAAGAATAAGGTTGTGTATTAGAACAAGAGACAAACTACGGAAACAATGGTTCAGTGTCCAAAACATGATCTGTTTTTCCGTGTATTACCTGTTTGTCCTTTAAAGCTTAAGGCAAGCAAGTTTGAGAAAGAAACCAAAAGTGTTAGTGAAGGGTGAGATTTCAATAGAAACTGTCATATCACAAGGGAGAAAGAATGTGCGTGTATTGTTGTCACATGGTCCTGCCAAGATAATGTCAAACAATGATA